>JASFDF010000073.1:0-83997 GCA_036937115.1 Nidularia sp. FH-822889
CTGTTCCTGATGGTCATGACACTCATCAATACCATCTATTATGATAAGGATTTGCTGAGTGGAGTTGCCCGCAATAACGTCGAGAACCAGCTTCTTGAACTGATGCTCTAAGCTTTTGGACAGAAGTAGTGGATCCTCAGCAAAGGCTGCCTCGATAGGTGGCCGGAGATCGGCAACAGATTGCGCAAGCTGGTAAGCAAGTGTAGGAATAAGCTTTGCCAAGCTAGTGCGCCCTTTCCTCCCACGGGAGAAGAAGAATGTTAAAGGAACCCTCTTGTCACGATCAAGGCATTCTTGGGCAATCGTGTGAGCGATGGTGGACTTGCCGGTACCGGCATACCCCGAAAGCCAACAGATAGGTTTGACAGCACTGTCTTTTGCCCAGCCTCGAATATCTTGGAGAATACGAGTACGAGTATCTGGTGCGCAGATGGATGCCTGCTGCATATCTCGTTCAGCGGAATTGTACATGGCATTATCAGCGACATAAGGCTCAAGCAACTGAAGAGCAGAGCCTACGTAGTTGAGCCACAGGTATATCAGTTACGCCTTGCGTAGAGAGAAGAAACATACGAGTCGTGCCAGCGTAGTGGTTAATGACACCAGTGTTATTGATAACGTCCCTGCCGGCAGTGTTGAGTGTACTGTCTGCGATAGCGATATCTTGGCTGTTGTTGAAAGCTGAGCTTGAGCTAGCCATTAATATGAAAGAGCTCGACAGCAGTGAAATGGTTATCCTGAGGTTGCTGGAGGTCTGCAGTGGTGTAGGATGTGGTCAAGATGTGGGATCAACGATAATCACTCTGATCGATAAATGCTACACGCGAAGCGCTTAATCAGTGCTCATTTGGGAGGTACCACGCGTCTCCAAATGTGACAGAAGGTCACTTCATCATCACACCGTTACAGATAAGATAAGATTTCCCCATGTTGGCTCGGGCAATGGTGTGTGGGTGGTGTTGCCCGGGGTTAATGGTGTTTTCGGCTTCTTCCATCTCTCTTTTTTCATAGGCCTGCGAGTGCATGAGAACTCCATCGTTGTCTCACACTGCGCTCGCAGTTTTCGTAGATCTATCGCGCCGTCGCGCATTTTCGTCTCTAGCACTCAACGCTGGTCCGCGCACGGCCCTAGTGCATGAGCTACGTCCCAAATCGGACAACTCCCCGCAACGCTCAAGGTCGCGCTCCGCTTCCCGGGCCCCATCTGTCACCATGCCCGATTCTGATACCGAGGCTCTTACGCAATCAGCCGAGATCCAAGCATCAAACGCTAAGATCGACGCTCTCACCATGCTGTTCACTTCCATCACCACAGGCTCCACTACCGCCGCACCAACCTCCACCCCCGCGGTCGCCTCCAACGCTGCCTCCGCACCTGCCTCGCAGCAGCCTCTTGGTGCCCACATTCCCCCGTTCGTGCCTCCAATTACTCAAAGCACCATCGGTACGTCTACTTCCCTATGCTCTCTTTTCCCCGATATCGAGGCGGCATGCATCACCGCAATCTTCACCCACGAGTTCTGCGCTAGCGAGCTCTACAAGCTTGACTCGCATTACCGTGATCGCAAGCCTTCCTATGCTTTCAATGGGAGCACGAACGAGTTCGAGCTCAGCAACCGGGTGGCCAAGGACTATAAGTCCCTGCACTCCATCCTCTTCCCACTCCACGTGTATTTCGCAGTCCTCGCCTCGTACATCCATCACCAACCCACTATCCCCGTCGTTTTCTTTCAGTACCTCACTCACTTCCAGAAGATTGCTGCTGAGTACAAGTGGACCGCGGTCCTCGAATATCACATGCTATACTTCAATCGTCGGAGGAGATGCAGGAGATGGGGGGATTATTCACGCTAGGCCGTGCCAGACACATCATTGATGAGAGTACATATTCGCCCACAAGAAGGCTTTGAAGGTTCCCACCCCCTTGTCGTCGAAGAGTTCTGCTCGGTCGATGCCCAGCACCTCCACATCCGACGCCAATCTGCCCTGCCGCAATTTCAACCTTGGGAAGTGCCAGACGTCACCATGCCCATAGGGTCGTCTTCACTCATGCTCTGTGTGTGCGAAGACGGACTATTCTCTGCTGGAACACCCCAAAACCGTGTAGGGCCTTAGCAAGGCGAGTACCTTCCCTCTTCTTCGACTGTTGAGTACTCGTCCTGGCTTGCCAGACAGCTCGATATCCAGCCCCCCCCCTTTGCTGCTGCGGACCCCACTCCTTCCTCATTGCTTCGGCATTCCTCGTCCTCTACCTCTACCGCCCTCACACCCCAACACTGCACCACGTGCAAACACCCCGCCGTCGAATAGCTCCTCACTTCCTCGAGTGACCACGTCACTCGACGAAGCTGCATGGACTTTTTATTTACGAGACTACCCTGATCCATCCTTTGTATCTACGATAATACATATATTCGTCATGGTACAGATCTCGGTTTCTCAGGGGATAAAACATCTGCACAGTCGTGCTCTAACCTGAGGTCCGCTTTTGAGTCTCCCACCATCATCTCCTCACTGTCCCAGGGCATAGCTGCCCAAGTCGTCAATGGACGCACACATGGGCCCTTCGTCACTCCTTCGTTTGACAACTTCCGCTGCTCCCCGCTAGGTGCAGTGACTCGAGCACGGTCCTCGAAAGTCAGACGCGTCCACTACCTCTCATGGCCTAATGGACTATCTGTCAATGCAGGCATACCCAACTCCGAAGCATTGATTGTCTATGACCCAATCGATCTGGCAATCGAGGACCTCATTGCTTCAGGTCCTGGGTTACTTATGGCGAAGCTAGACCTGGAGTCAGCATTCAGACACATCCCGGTTCGTCCTGCAGGTTGGCATCTGCTAGGTTTCACCTGGGAAGAGTGGTTCTTCTTCGATGTCGTTCTGGGTTTTGGGTGTCGCTCGGCACTATACACCTTCAACCTTTTTGCAGAAGCCCTTCACTGGATTATCATACGTCACCTTCCCATCCACCTTGGACATTACCTTGATGATTTCCAAAAATCTTCGCACCACATATCCACTTCTGCAGTCTCCAGTACCCTCGACTGGACCATAGCATTAGGAAGTTAACTTGGCTCTCGCTTCCAGCCTTCAAAGACTGAATGACCTTTAACCACTAACGGGTTTTTGGGCCTTGAGCTTGATTCCATTAGTTGAGAGTCCATGTCTAAAGACACTGTCAAGTCCTGTCAGTGCCGTCCTATTCTGAGCTTTCATATCAAGTATCGAGATTCCGTTCCTATCTCGTCTTGTCAGCCGTTGAGGCTGAGGAATAGACCGGAATGGTATACGTACCATGAATTGGCTCGGAGATTCTGCCGTCGCCAGTAGTATCTGAACACGCCCTATCGTCTAACAGTCGTCAGAAAACTTCCCTCTGAATCGTTGACAGCATCAGCAGGATTACCGCTTCGTTGGCTCAGAGTAAATGTCTTGCAGGTTCAACGAGATACAGGAAGCCCTGTCAATGCTGTCCCATTCTGAGCTTTCATGCAAGGCATCGAGATTCTGTTCCTATTTCATCTGTTCAGCTGTAGAGGCTTATGAATAAGTTGCAGTGGTGTACGCGTCATAAGCAAGCTTGGGGATTCTGCAATGATCGATATCTCAGACTGAACATGTCTTATCGTCAGACGCCATGTCTTGCAGATTTGGTACAAACGCGTCCAGTCAATGCTGCACCATACTGAGCTTTCATGTCAAGCATCGAGATCCCGTTCCTATTCCATCTCATCAGCTATCGAGCTCCAAGAACAAGCCATAATCGCGTACGCACCTTGAATCGGCTCTCCGGCGAATCTACAACGATCAGCATCTGAGCACGCCCTACCATCATAATCAAAATCTCATCTCATCTACTCTAGTTCACTCCAGCGTCCACGAGGGAACCGTTCGATTAATACAATGATCAGAATTTGGTACATTTTTTTTGTCGTCCTGCCTGCCCGTCTGCTGGATGGCAGTTCAAGGCCGGTGAGCATAATGCCTTTTCCTGTCGCAGACGTCACGATGCTAAGCATGTGTGTTTGTGGGCAGTTCGGACTCACCTACTGCAGACAAGATCATTGCTGACTTTGTGGCGTCAACCGCTTCGTATGTGAGAGAAGAAAATACAAAGAAAACGAAAAAAGACCTAGGGGTGTTCATCAGCATGGCTCAAGGCGACGAGAACATCGAAGATGTATTCGGCGAGAACCTACCCCGACTGAGGAAGCTAAAGGCGAAATATGATCCTGGAAAGCTATGGTGCAAAGGATGCTTAATTGAGCCGGACTTTAGCTGAAGAAACATGGTTTTTCACGATAATCAAGAAGAGCGGGAGCCGCAAAGGCCAAATTTCATGCTCTCGCTCGTTGAATTATAGTAGAAAAAGGTGGGATTATCATGGAAGATATTGGAATGATATGTTTTGCAATCCGATCGTTCAGGTGTAAATCAACATGAAAAAATTATGGCAAATGTGTTTTTATAATCAAGCAAAGATGGTTGTCAGCCAGAACGAACTTCGCGCTACGGATTGGACGAGTGAGTAATAGTTGTGGTAGTGGTTAGGTGGATGGAGGAAGTGTGGGGTCGTGACCCTGATCAAATGCCCACCTGATGAAATCAAACGGAAGCAGAAATGGCCGCGTGCACATCCCCGCGCTGCGTGCCTCGTTCACAATTCCTCACCGCATCCTACCTACCGGCATCCACGAACACGCCTGCTCGACGCTGGAGAGCGCAGCGACAGACGACCATACAGAAGCCATAGAGCTTCGATTGACGAACCTATCCTACTAAGCAACCGCTTGAATCGGACACAACCTAGTATCGGTCGGACTGGAGAAATCCGAATTTCTATTCATCCTATAGTCTCATACGGAATACTTACTAACTCTGCGCCATTCTCTGTTGACTCTCCTGGAATATGGACACGAAAAAAGAGCAGTTTCCCGCTACTTCTATCGGGCGGAGCCAAGGTGCACGTCTGCAACACACCGCGTCTCACGAGGCACATCCCCTTCTTTCCGGGAGCGCTACTTCCTCAACTTCTCCGGAGCAGGCACATGCCGGAAGCCCGTTGTCTCCCAACGGCGGCCCGCGCTATGTACCGTATACACCCCGCCAGCGCAGCGCACAGACAGCAGCCACGACGACGACCGTGCACCCTCCTTCGCCTCAGCATCATCAGGGCGATGCCACTAGCAAGCTGCAGCTCATGAACCTCAAAGCTGCAGCGCAGAACATATCGCTCGATACGGGAACTGTAGGATGGGCAATCCTTGAGAAATTGTTGTTCGATAGCGAACATACAGAGGAGTGGACGGAGGTTTGGAATGTCGTCACTTCGGGAAAGGTGCGCGAACTGGTGCTTTTATGAACCTAGTGAGAAATATTGACTACATTTGCTACAGGCAACACTGCTGTTGCCTCTCGATCAAGTTTCTTCGCATGACAAGATCTCGGTTGATTTTATCAAGGACCATATCGTCCTATGCGACGGGCCTTCACGCAGAAATACCCAATTCGTGACACTATCGGGCCTTCGTGGCACGCTCAACGAGTGCGTCCATTCCTTTCTCAAAGTGTCCGGCTCTTAATGATACTTTTTCACTTAGTGAGACTCTCGTTCTCCGCTCCACTATCCACCCCACTTCGAAACAATTTGCCGACCTGCTGTCCCCATCCACACGTGCATCAGCTCTCTCCCTCCTCCCTCCCCTTCCTACACCCATTAGCGACCTACCCACACCTCCCTCCTACCCGACATATATCCTTCCCTCGTATACGCCCTCGCTACCCCTTCCCCCGCGCGTGCACCCACCGCCAAAACCTCCTCTTCCTCCACGCCCCACCCCGCGCTCCATTTCTGTATCATCTACATCCTCAGCCGCCTCACGTATCCCCAACCCTTTTGCATCACTCTTCGGCGGTAACTCCAAAGCGCCCAGCACTGCCGCGGTACAGCCTGCCGCGTCCTCGCCCCCAGCCTCGATACACTCCGTTGAAACAACACAGTCCGACATAGGTTCCTTCGTTACCGATGTGCCCGCCTTCACCATTGACCGGCGTATCGTTTGCAAAGACATCGGGAAAGATATCAATCGCACCCTGAAAGCCGAGGTGAAGGACTCCCTCACTGCCTCTGCCCCAAATGCACCGATACCTGAATGGGTCGTGGAGCGCGTGCAGGAGGCGACGACGGAGTGGTTCCCGTTCATCAAGGCTAAATCGCCCTCGTCAACAGCTAAGCGGCTCGCGAAGGCAGTGGAAAATAGCGGGGTCGCGGTAGCTTCGAAAGAGGGGAGCGGGAGCAATGGCGGTGCTTATGTGGTGAACCCATTCGCCGAGTCACCTGGGGACGTAGCAGAGCGGCTGCAGGAGTTCTATGAGTGTCTAGAGCAGGACATGAGGCTGGGCGGCACGCCTTTTCTGCCGCGGTGGAAGAAGGGTACTGCAGAGGAAGACCCTGGAGGGCAGGACGAGAAGCGGAGGGAAGAAGAGAAGCTGTCTGGAGAGACGAAGATACGAGATGTGATGGAGGCGGTGGAGAGAACGGTGTGTGCGTGTTTCTATGATCGGTGCGTTGCTTTGAATTTGTCAGTGTGCCATGTAGAAAGCTGATTCGTGTACAGATTGTTCATGCAGCCGACAACGGATGATGCATCGCACGACGAGGCGCTGTCAAGCCGAGTGGCCGCGTTGAACATGTTGGATTTGGGGCTGGAGCATCTCGATATTGAGGTGGGCGAGGCAGGGTCAGAGCTAGATGCAGTCGTGGAGGCTTGTGGCGAAGGTTCGTTGTCTTTATTATCGCTGCTGATCTAATCTAACTCGGCGTTTCAGTCCTCACGCAACTGGAAAAATGCAGATGTCCTGCCGACAAAGCTGCTATTCTGGTTGCTGCTCATCGGATTGTCGTCGGTAAGTCCTTTTCAGCGTATTTCTTGACCAAGCTAAGTAATGCATTGTAGATGGTCTCTCCCGCCTTCCTCCCATTCGACTCAAGTCAGAAGAAGCTGAAGTGAAAACACCTTCTCGTTCCCCTTCAGTTGCCAAATCTGAACAGGAAAGCGCCGAAGATGTTGATGAAGATAATCTCCCTACCGCCCGTCCTTCCGCTGCATCCTTGGCCCAGGCCGACTCAGAGCTCGAATTGAAATCAGCCACAGTCTATACCCCACCTGTGCTCGTGGAGGTACCCACAGCGCCCAGCATCCTCGCTCCGCCCTCAGTGACGCCTCCACCATCCACTACTCCTATCCTGCCCGTAGGTGGGTTCGACTTCTCCCCTGACCTTAGTCCTAAAATTTTGGTCAAGGATGACCTGAAAGCATTGCCCTCGCTTTTAGCCACCAAAGCGAAGCCTGACCCTCTGCCTCTAACACCCCCATCGCAGTCCCCTGCAGCCTCCTCGCCCCTCTTACAGTCTCTTTCCCTACCTCCGGCTGTGTCGACGCCTGTTTCCGGTGATGTTCTGCTCCCCATGATTATTTTCTCTGTGGTGAAGGCGAATCCCCCGCACCTCGTGTCGCATCTCCTCTTCACGCAAAGATTTCGCAACCAAAGCGTGGGCGGCGAAGAGAGCTACTGCTTGATTAACTTGATGGCTGTTGCTGAGTTTTTGGAGAATGTGGACCTTGCTGCACTAGGGCTCGGGGATAGTGAACGTGTGCTTAGGTCAATTTCCCGTTCTGCTCTTGATATTCTTGTAACTGAATTCATATGGGAATTTTAGCACTGCCGACCTTACACCCATCCCTCTCGCTCGGAGCCCAGTCACTTCGGAGACTCCACTGGCGCCGGCAGACGCTGCTAGTCTCCGTGGCCGTGTCGAGCAGCAAGTCGACGCCATCGCAGATAGTGCGAACAAGGTCATCAGTGGCGTTGTGGACTCTTCGTTTGGGATTCTACGCTCGTTCTTGCCTAATAATACCTCAGCTGCTGCCATAGCACCTCTTGTTGGTGCCGATACCGCCACTTCCCATTCAGGGGAAGGCGTAAAACCTGGCTTTGGGCTGTTGCGCAGGGAGAGTGGTTTCTCAATTGCGAGTCTCGCTGCTTCGCTCCCTATGGGCGGGCGTGGAAAGCAAGGGGGTACCAACGGTGAGGAGAGCGGTCAACAGCTTGTGACTGTTTCTCGACCTGGGTCAGTCCGATCGAGGGCCGGCTCTGTTGCTTCGGGACTGAAGATTAAAGTCGAGAATGAGGATGGTGATGAGAGCACGAGCGAGACTACTGATGGGACTGAGGATGAAGAGGGCGAGGAGGATGAAGATGCAAATGAAGATGAGGAGGACGAGGAGGAATTGGGCGTTGGGGATGGGAACAGCATCAAGAGCATTCGGAGTTTTGAGAGCATGATGAACTCTAGCAAGGCGAAGAAGGGGAAGAAGAGTCCAAGATCTGACGGGCCGAGGAAGAGTCTTTCTGATCGGTTAGCGCGCATGTCCGCGCTCGCTGGGTTTAAGGTGAGAATGGCTTCTTTCAGCGAGTGCCGATATTGACAATTAGTATGTACAGGGCTCGCCTCCTGGTAAATCCTTGATGCTTCCACCGGTCGCTGATACACCAGACTCGTCCGACTCAGCATCACCAGTTCGGCTGAGACTCGCGCCCCCGATCCAGCGATTTGTGGACTGCACACCTGATGATCTTCGGCTTTCCGAAGTTGGTGAATTGCTACGCGACTATAGGCGCTTAGTGGAAGGTATTCGTGCTTATGGAGGTTTCGACGAATAGATCTTAGGTGCTTCTATATGTAATGTACAAATTTATCTGGAGTTTTGATTAATTTTACTTCACTATTCATCATGTAATGTTATAATATTCGATATCTGGTCGATGATAGAGCAGTTCGTAACCGTACGAGCAGGAATATGAGTCTATGGCCGCGTGAGCGCTTGAGCAGCGCGCATAAGCGCATGACATCATCACGACTCTTAGTCAGGAAGCTATAAACGTTGCCAGGACCTTTCAGCTGCCACTCCATACCCTTGCTATACCCGCTTGTTCTCCATGCTGATGTCAAATACTGATCCCTGAAGCATCCAGAACTCTGCAGGACTCAAGCATGGGGGGAAATGGATTCGCTACAGAATTCGCAGAAGATGTAACAGCAGAAGACCTTCAAGATGCGCTGGATCGACATCGGCGGGCCATGTATATCCTCACTCAGAAGGATCGTCCGATTCCTAGGTACATTTTTCCAGTTATTGAACGCTCTGTATACTTAAAGCTTAGATAGTCTGAAAGAAATGGAAGAGGACTTGGCAAAACCGGAAGATCTGGCATATGTGAAGGAACGGATCGAAGAGTTGAAGGAAGAGCATACTGAAGATCTCGAAAGAATGTACGCTGCGCACACGGCAGAGTATCTTTTAGATCAGGAAGACAAGTACACAGCTGCAGATGAGACACAGGAAGTCCGTTTAGAAGATGGCGAGGCAGCTTGGGATGAGGATATGAAAGTAAGTCTATCATTGCGGATGACTGCGCACTAGACCTTGGGATATCCAATTCCAATCCCACAATAAAATTATCGATATATCACATTTCAATGCCTTTTCATTTGCCTTTTCTATTTTTTGAGCTGCTGGCTAACAACGAATGAACAGAATTTCTTTGAAGCATCTCGTTTGAAATATCACTCTTCATTCCAATGGGACGATGACTATGATCGCATACGATATACGTATTTGTCTCGTAAAAATGCCCTTGATAAGCAACGTGAGGCTCTGGTGATTGATGAAGAAACCGCGCGCAAGCAGCGGGAAAGCTTATTTCCAACAAGCGCAGCAGACTTCCATTCGAGGCCGAAAGACATCCAGCTTCGCGCCGCCAGGTTTCTGGTAGCAGAAAAATCGAAACAGGAGCGAATATTGACAGAATTCGGGTGGGCGTGGAGGCAAGTAGGGCCGCTCCAAGAGGCTTATAGCAAGGACGTGAGTATTTCTTGGTTCTTTGGCATTGAGGTGGATGTCTAACTTTTGTTATAAATAGGAGCAATTTCAAGCAGAGATCGGTGCTATGATTCTTCAGGACAACACGAGCGATCCAAGACGGATGAGATTCGGTGTATGATATAGCTGCACCCTACATTCACATCTCGTCATACTCATCAATCCATGGGTTCGCTTCATTTCTTGCTCCCTCATGGTCAAAAGGTTATTGCTAGCAGGGTTGGAGATCATAATTAGTAGGATAACCAAAGATACACTGAGAGACCTTTAGCGCTACCTGAGGGCCTGAGGGATTCTTATCCCAATAGGCCAGGGATGGCAGATGTTCTTGGATGCGGCAGCTTTATTTGTGGAATCGGATGCTCCGCAGTGGTTGAATTCTTCTTGGCGTGTGAGTAGCATTATTGTGCGAGACGACGTTGATGGTTGAACAGAGCGGGAATCTTGTGACATAACTGTTTATCTTCCCATATACATTGTTCTCATGTCTTATGCGTAAAATAAATGTTCTTGTTGGCAGTGTCAGTCTTTTGAAACGACATACTAGGCCTGGTGCATCAAGATACAATAATCTATATCAGAAGGGGAGACTGAACACTCACCAGACGTCACATGTGGCTAGAGTTTATAGGTCATTTCCGCGTCAAGGAAAATGAGGCGAGTCACGTCTCGAAGCTTGAAGGGGGATCGACGTCATGCATAAAATAAACCTATGGCAGTTGACGATCAGGGCATGGCAAAACTGAAGTGCAATGATCGTAACTTAGAAGGTAAAAATCTAAAGCTCTTGAACTTGATAGACAACGAACAGAAAGATGCCAGTTTAGGCTGTATAAAAATTATAGCGAGAAGCATGTATAGCTGGGGATGCAATACTATTTACATGTATGTGTTGAAAATGAGATGACTACAATCGATTTCATGAAGTGCAAATACTACAATTCTAAAAATAGATTATAGTATCAGTTCAGGAGGGGTACAATGCGCCTCGAAGGAGATCCTTAAACATCGGTCGACATGATTGTGACGCTTCAAAGAACTTTAAGGGGATTCGAGGAAGGATCTATGACCCCGAAAATACAGTGGACATATCGTGCATGATGTGATAAATAACCATCTCAGCATAGCCAATGTGGTCTCTGGGTAAGCTAGATTGGATATGTTCCGCAAAAGAATACACCCGGACATATTTACCAGACATTGAGCCTCCATTGGGTACATTTATTCAACAACTGATATCATTTTTCTCATGTCCTAAAGGAAGTTCGAGATGCCTTTGGCAAGCAAATGTGGACTTTTGGATAGATCATCTGTCTTCTTTTGAAGCTTTTTACAGCCTTTAATAACTTGGGCCGCTTGGGCTACTTTACCGTGCCTGAGGGGAGCTACTATTTTGATAAGTAATTGGTTTGTGGCTTCGCGGAACTAGTAGGAATCTACACATTGCTGCCATCTTTGACTATCTCGGTGGGTTATATTCTTGGGATTGAATTCGTAATTTGAATATTGCTGAAGGTGTAGATGTACGGTACATTTAAATTATGCTGTTAAGAGAACGCCTATACTTGGTTACTTACGTGGTTAAAGTTTATGACAATACTTACACGAAAGAAAGAAAAATGCCGTACCCGAGCGAGATCTACAGCGTAAAAAGAAGAACATAACGAATGTTTAAAAAAAAACAGAAGTGTAGAGTTTTGGGATATAGAATGTAAGTCAGTGGGTGAAAGCTGTCTTAATAGAGAGACTGCCTACTAGCACGCGATGATAGCGGATGTCGGATTGTCATTGATTGCTACCCGTTGCATGTCATAGCTTCACTGACCGTGGTGGAATAACATCAGACGACGCAGAGAAATTTGACCTTTCTAATCACAGCGGAGGACCGCCTGAAGAAAATTAATCAAAACTGGAGTGAAACTGAGGATGAACCACACATTAGACGGCAGTGAGAAAGTTCGTCGACTAAAAGAGAATTATGGACTGTCACCTTGAGTGAGAGGACCGGTATCAAGTTATTGGGTTTTGATAAGATCGAAAGAACTTGCAACCATATCACTGTAAGACATCGTCCCAACGACGCAAATGGTCCGGAATATCAGATCGCCATATCTGCGAGGCCGAGATGTCGCAATGCCACATAGTATAACGATGCATACTAAATCTTAATTGCAACAAATCTATATCATGCTGAATTCCAAAGCCAGGAAGAAATTTAGAGATCAGACGCCAGCCTAAAGAATCTTCTAATTAACTGTAGTTCGGAGCTGGATATCAACTAAGAATGTAACTCGGAGATCTCCAAGTTCTATGTATATGGAGCTGGACTAAAACATAAGAATTGTTCCAATCGGTAACGGAGATCATTGGATCATTGGATCATTGAACTGATACCGGAACAGTTAAGCTTCAACTGACCAGACATACCTTTTGTTCGAACACCGTAACTCACCACCCTCTATTTTTGACATCTGCTCGTCATTCAAACTTTCACATGCAGTTGTCCAGAATCGCGCTTGGTATATCTGCATGAAAATCGAGAAGTTCAAGAGTCAATTTGCAAATACTTGCTGTGAAAATTATGCATGAGCATGTGGAGGAGGGCCGAGGCAGCAATACTCAGAGGATAAAATGCTGTACAGTCACGGAATATTCGGTGCGGGGTACTATCTAGTTTTTACTGGACAAAATTCAATCAGTCTCAGAAGGCTTTCTCAATGATACTGATACTTCAAAGTACCTAGGTTTCCATCATCCAGTACACTTCATAGTCAGTGTCAGCAAGCTTCACGTCGAAGCGGATGTTATAGCAGCACTACCATCGCTCGAGTGTAATCATTTTCTAGTTTCAAGCGACAGCGGTGTGTAGGGAGCAGCGAAAGCACAGCCTAACAAAAAACTGGCCGTAGCTGCAGCAATGTTCTTGCTGATAATCAATGAATTGCAGTGATGGTCAATTGTCGTGAAACGTAGGCAGCTGGCTCTTGGAAGTGATGAAGGATGCCGATCAACCTCAATCGACCGCCTACGGCAGCGCATAACGCGTTTCCACGTGGCTGTGGACCTGGAAAAAGCTATGTCGGCACTTATGTAATGCGGTAAATTTCCATTTTGTGCCCCTTACTCCTCCTTCGCCCGCCGCAACATCGTCTAATTGTTCTATCTAGAACATCTCTCGCCCTCATTGAGTCAATTGGTGTGAACTAAGTATGCATCTGTATCCAATACATCTCGGATGCGGTGTACAGCACTGAGCATATTCCACCCACGTCTAAACATCAACTCGTCCCCGATCCATCGTCGTTGATTTCTGGACTCGCACATATAAGAAGGTTCTCCACTCTACCACTCATTATCATCTCAACGCAGTTTTTTAGCCTCTCGACACGCAGATATTGGCCGCACGGACACTGGTTTACAACATTCTGACTCTACAAGCTTAGCCTTCACGGCCCCGTACTTCGTCACTACCAGCATAGCATCCAACCGCACAATACCATGTACGCATATCCGATTCCGGGAACTCCATCACGGACATCGTCAACGAGCACCAATACATCGAGGAGCAGCAATTGGTACAGGCATCAGGCCCCGGTCAGTGCGGTGTTTATTTATCGTGATCTTCAGTGTTCCGTTCAGGACATCATTAAACTTATACTCAACCATGCCCTCTTGTTTACAGAAAGTTCCTGGCGATGTTCCCACTGCAGTTCGTGATCTCCTAGCCGCAACCAAGCATCTGCAAGAGGCATTAAGACAATGGAGCGTCGCGCGTACCAGTGAAGTCGAAGTTAGCGACATCTTCGTGCAAATTGGCACAGAGTTCAACACGACTGTACACGCCTTTGCGTATCATAAGATCGATCTAAGGTCTGTGATTGACTTCTCCATAATGCAGTCGTCTATCCGCGAATTCTGATGCCATGCGCACTGATCATAGTGACATTCATTCATTCCCGAAAGACCTGCGTGCAGTGTTAGAACGATGCTTGGCTGAAGATCCTTCACCACAAGTGCTGGAGGTCTTCATGCCTCAAGTTCGACAGGTTCTCTACGGACTGCTAAAAGGACTCCAAATGCGACAGGAAGCCTGGAGGGCGGTCGGCGGCCAGATGCCGATGATCCCTCACGATGCCCGGTAAATAACTGCGGACGTACTTCGCGACGGTCCATGAGGAGGTTCGCATGGAAAAGAGGCACCGAAGATACGACTTCGTGGCTGCCGAAGGGAACGAGGCTGGAAAGATATTCCGAAGTCAACGGATACATGTGAGCAGGGGTGTTGGTCCCTGGAGAGTAGAGTGCAAGGACTCGGATTTGTACGACTGTATGTTATAGATAAGGTGATTGAGGTATCGAGGCGGTACAAACTAGACTTCGTCACGTATTTACTATCTTCTCTTCCCCTCCGTGTATTATTGACTGATTGTAACATCGTGCTCCTCTGTGTTATTACATATCCTATATATATGACAGCTCCGCTGCCATCTCAGTCAGAATCCCAGGGCCAGCGGTAGCTTTTGTAGGTACATACCGCTTTATCGTTCTGAAAGTATTTGGCATTTCCAAATCGGAAAGGCCTATGGAAGAAGAGTGCTCTGAAATAAGCGCCTCTGTCAATAATGACGCCATGAGTTGCAGCGAGCCGATATCCATGAATTGCTTGTAATAATTTAGCAATTAGGCTAACTTAGGAAGTGGGAGTAGAAAATTATATTGCGCACTTCAGACGCACTTCCTGGTAATATATACAATATAAGGTCAACGCTGTGATGTAAGCGAGTCATTTTGGCTAAGGATTGCACCCGGTGCTCACTGCTCGCCTGCAGGCCGTACATGACGACATTCAAATACAACATCATATACCTCAAGTTCGAACTCCAAGTTCGAACTATAGATTGAATTTCCGAACAATGCTTAACCGAGATAGAGAAGGTGTAGAGAGCCGAAACTTGCGGTAATCTAGGCCTTGTAATTTGTAGAAGGGAGTGGAGGTAGTAGAAGTACCGTACGGCGTGTACTTCGCAAATTAAATAATTATCTTACCTCGTTGTGTATAGTGGGTGTTAGATAAATCGTTTTACAGGAAGATCGCGATCAATTAGCGTCGATTGCACTTTAGTTTCCATTGAATAGAATGCATCTCACAACAAGATAATTGCGAAGCTTACACCTCGAGAAACAAGCTTGCTGAGAACCCTGTGCTGAAGGGCTCATTGACCTATACAAGTGGCCTAGGCGAATATTCATGACAGAAATTCGACAGACATTGCGGAGGAATCACGTGAGCGGCAGAATAATTGCCCTACTGCCTAGAATGAGCATAGATCCCACAAGACTTTAATCAGATCAATAGATGGACTGAAATTTAGACATTCTAGTATTACAGACGGAGATAGCAGGGAAGGATTTATATACAACCTACAACACTGCAAGGAAAACAATGAGTGAACAGAAGAAAGCAGTACTACATAGGACACTTATTTGACGCTAGAATAGGAATCATTCTTCCATTGACATATTTCAGAGCCAATTCAGTATTTTTCCAATCGGCAACAACTGAAAAGAGTATTCCGGCCTCCGGAATTTGGAAAGGCTATATCTAACTTCGAAAAAAAAGGAGCTATATAGAAGAAACTTCGTACTGAAGATGCGAGCTGTTCAAAGTTGGACCTCCTAATTCATTATTGGGGGAGAATAAGACCTCAAGTGTATATAAGGTGCGTATTTTTGAACATATCTACCGCATCATAGGATTTCCTTGGCCTTCTGAGGTGAAGTTCTTGATCTCGGCATGCCTCTCTGTCCCAGTATTCTTTTCTGTATCACGGGCAGCATTGACTCACGGACTTCACCTTCTCAGCCTTTCCGATAGCGCCGATCTAGTCTGGAGAAACCCTCGAACTGCTGCGTGTACACGTTCGCTTTGCACGTTTCTCCTTCAGTCCTCTGGTTTTTTATCCTAAAATTTCGAAGTTCGACATAATAGACGTCTGCGCACCTGAAATGCTAGATAGCATTTCTAGTGCCTAGTCTCTGCAAACTGTGTTGTCTTTGCTGCTAATGCTGTTGATGCTACCTGTATGCATCTGTCTGTTGCACATTTCGATGTCTTTCTCCGAATAACATGTACAGACCTGAGCCCTTCACCCTTCACACCAGACACAACTTGCTCCCATCCTGAAAACTGTTTCCACTCCAATATGCAAAACTATCTCGGAAATTTGACAGCTTTCAACAACCGTTACCAGAGTTATAAAACAGCTGGTACTCAAATCAAGGAGATCTTGCAGCTGGATACGACAGCTCAGTACGCGTCTCTCTTTGCTTAACGGACTGGCTTCCGCTTACCATATATTCTTACCCATAGTGTCAAGCCCGGCACTATGGAGTTGATGCCTGTAAATATAATTTATTTCGCTACTCGTTAGCTAGGGGTATTGACTGAAATGAAATTTCAGGATTATGTCGATTCAGGACAAACCACTTTTGTGGGCTTTCTTATTACTACCCACTGCGGTATTCTTTACGCTACAAGCCAGGCTGTATGCGCTTTATTTTCGACGTTTCGGTCAATTAAGACTTAATAATTAAATATTTTCAGTGCAGATATGCATGCTCAGATCATGCTAGCTGAAACAATGCAGGTTACCCTACCGCTCTTCCATTTGAAGCTCTTTCTTCCAACGACGACCCTCAAATCCACTCTTCTAGTGATACCGCATGTGTCTCGGGGTTCTCCTAGATGCATACTCTATAATATGCTAAACTGGCCGTCGCAACCGTATATGGATTGGCGATTTAATTATCTCAATAATAATAACGAGGGATGAAAGAGGTCGAGGACAGTATAGCGAATCTGTGAAATGTTGCCAATCGTGAAGTACGCACCGAATTTATGACAGAATACAAGTCTATGTTATGTTGAGCCGCGCACCAGAGTAAGAGGTAACTGCAGTCTTGAAAGGCTTGAAAATTCCAAAAACTCGCTCCACTTTGAACACTGGTGAGCAAGAAGGTGCACTGGGTAACGATAAAACCCATAATAA
This sequence comes from Nidularia sp. FH-822889, assembly GCA_036937115.1. NCBI lineage: Eukaryota > Fungi > Basidiomycota > Agaricomycetes > Agaricales > Nidulariaceae > Nidularia > Nidularia sp. FH-822889. The sequence continues at coordinate 16,997 of JASFDF010000073.1, forward strand.
TAATGATAGACTCGTGAAACGTAGAGTTTTCGGTGGACTGCGGCTTCGTTGACGAATTATGAGACCAATTTTCCAATGCGACAGGGGTTTCACGTAGCATAAACTTGATCCAGAATAAAAGATATCAATATAATACAGTATGGTAGGAATGTATTTACTCTATAACTTGGTTAAGATTTAAAAAAACCTGTTCGAAAGGTTGACCTGGGCAAGCTATTTGAATGGATCTTACTCCAAATCAAAGACCAAGATCTCTGCCACTCGATCGCCCACATTCTCGACATTCAGAACGCTCCCAGCCTTGCCTATAAACACGTACGCGCCATCGCCTTCCCTCAGCACCAGCTCCTCGCCTTCCTTGCTGCTAATCTTCACGCTAGCACCACTGGCCTTGCCTTCGTTGTAGCCACTTGTCTGAATCACATGGACGTATCCCTTCTTTCCCTCCAGCGACCTCTCCAACTTCTTCTCCTGCCCAAGGATAGTTGCATAAAGAGTTAAGGAACTTTGGACCGGAGCAGGACCCTTCGCTTCTCTCTCCGGCACAACTCCTTCGGCCTCAACGGGAGCGACAATCTTAGTCCACTTGTCCGCCTTCTCCTCGTCCGTGAAGTGACGCGTAAAGTATTTGGGCTGCAGCCGCGACTTGGATGGGAGAGACCATATTTGGAGGAAATGGACCTGCTTCGAGCCGTGCGCCTTTTCGGAATGAGAGATACCGGTTCCGGCTGAGGTGAGTTGGAGGTCTCCGCGTTTCAGAATTTCTGTGTTTCCCATGGAGTCCTTGCTACAAGGGCAGCCCCGGTTAGTCTCTCGGTATGTGGTGCTAACAATAAGAGATGTACTGCTCAAGTTCCCCTGTGACAACATAGGAGAAAATCTCGAATTCGCGATGAGAGTGCGTGCCAAACCCTGTCCGAGGAGCTACACGATCTTCATTGATGACCCGAAGAGGGCCGAACTGCTCATGGTCCATGTCATGAAACCTAATAAATTGGTATGTGTCAGTGAAAAAAGTATAAGGGCTTTGAATGCGAAACTTGCATGGCAAAAGAAAAGGTATGGAATGTTTTGAGCCAGTCATGATCGGCATTACCGCGCTGCTCGCTGGGTCTGGAAACAAACTTCATTGATGACATTGAAGTAGAAGATGTTGATGTGACTGATAGATGTCTTGAGAGAGACGCTTTCAAATACTGCGAGCGAAGATTTGCTCTTGCGAGTTGTAGAAGGGAGGACAGCTTGTCGTTGAGTGGTGATGGCAATAGATTGAGGTAGACAGCGAGACTTATATACAGCGGTAAACAAGAGATGTGAAGCAGAAGAAAGGATTTAGGTTGCATTTTAGAGCCCCCCGGGCACGATCCATCATCGCGTTAAATAGCAGTTGCTGAATGTCGTCAGCAAGCAAGCAGAACGTGGATTTACGGAAGCACAATTAGGCCGCTTTTTTCCTATTTTGGTATTATTGAACCCACGGGCGCCTGACAAACAACATGCACATGATTCTAGTACACGGCAATACTATGACTAATGACCTTAGTTACTTACGTAATGTTGTTAGCCAAAATTTATTCTCAATTCTCAATACGAATGCCCACAGCGCACACTGAACCCTGAGCTCTCGCTCATTTTATACCTTATTTTTGAGCGTTCTATGACAGGGTAAAAGCCCAATATAATCAAGATTCAGAAGCCAAGAATCAGGACGGTAAAGCATTTATTGATTTTACAAGCACTTGACAAATAGCGACCCACGTGCTGAGCATTGCGACACTGACAGACTGGAGCTTTTGTAATTGAGCCTCTTTGACCGTCATCTAACGAGATAACAGCGTCAACAGTAGCACCGGCAAACGGTAAGCAGTACTAGATTACTTATATTAACGGAACTTACAGATTCAACAACAAGATTGCTGTGATGTCCTTCCTTGGACATATTACAGAGATTCCAGGCCCAGTCACGAACTTATCACGGCCCCTTTGCGCTGCTGCGTGTCTGTTTCGCGCTGTACTCGTACCGGAAAAGTCTTAGCGCCCACTTTTTTAAGTTAGCCGCACAGAATAAAGTTCTTTGTTATACCGCGATGGGTGTTTCCAAAGGAATGGCGATGCTCCCTCGGATTCGCTATCTTCGGATCTTCCTCCGATGTTCATTTCACATTCGTTTTCTATGAATCCCGTCGCAGCCTTCACTCAAGGAAAAAGACAATACTTTCGTTAAAGTATGTTTTTACCTTCATTCCTTGTGAACAGTATCAACGCCAGAAACCCTGTATGCTGTTTTCTCACAGATAGCTGGTTGATTTGGGCAGCGGGAGCAAACATCTCATCGCCTCTGGTGGAAACGTTGTCCGCACCTAGATATATATTCCCACATCTTAGCTTTTGCCTGCGACGTTCATAGTGTCCCTGCCCGATCAATCACCCCTTCCCGTGAGCAGGTTGGCATTTCCATTCCTTGTATCTTTTCCTGCGTCGGAAACACTGAAACATGTGCGTGAATTTGACTGATAATACAATTGATGCTGATAATCTCTGTCACGCTCAAGTCTAGATTCCTATGCAAAACTACATATATTTCGTTGTGGATCTATGCATACAATTCTTGAACCTCCGCATTCCCATGATCGACGCAATCAGATAGAACTGCGCAGCAGAGAGGCTAAAAGGTAGATGGACGGATAATAATCTTCCGTCGTTATTGACACTGATATCTTATATCATTATCACTTATACATTTACAGCGTCCAAAATTGTGTTGGTTCATCTGTCCCCATCTTCCTCCGAATACATGAGATCACAAGATGCAGTAAGTCACGTAAAAAAACCTTTGAAATTTACCCCTTACATATAACGTGGAAGTATGGTGGAGATAATTTCAGGCTTTCACGCGTCGGGAGCGGCAGAACACTCATTACTAGAGGTGACCTTCATTCCAAACTCCTTGGCATTCGACAACAGATCTCATTGGATAAGGCGTTATAATGTAGATCTGCACTTTATTGCACAGGGGCCGTATATCGTGGCTGCTCAGGTCTCTTCATGTGGAATATCTCTTTGGGACTCGCCTATCTTCAGTCTTTCACTGGCCGACTACGGACACGCCTCTGCCTCTCGCTTATTTCTTTCAGAGGGGTTTTCTCCCACATATATCACTCTAGTGGGAAGCACGTAAGTCCTTCAACAGTCCGCGCCCATCATATGCGACGCGGATTCTCCTACATGCGCTGTCTCGGGGGTTCACTTGTAGTATTTTGGATAAGCGCCCCAGGTACCTGGCTACTCCAATGCCTTACAACGTGAGAACTAGAGTCGAGAAAGATGGGGCACTAATCCAGCGATGGTGGGGAGACGTCGGAGGTACGGGGGCCGAACCTAGGCGGTATTCTCTTCCTTTGGACGTGAAAGACGGAATTTCAAAGCCTATGGTGCAATTCGCAAGACTCAAGAGAAATATAATATTTTGTCTCCAAATCCCACAGTTCAACGTGGCTCCAAGCTGAATGAATAGATGCACAATACGTCTCAGCGCCTCTTTTCTAATTCAATGCATACAATGTAGATGCTCAGTGCTTTCTATGCCGCTTGATTGAAGGGTGACAAGATTGTAGGAAATCGCTCTACACAGTATTCCATTCAAGTAATTCTCCACCAGCTTAATGGGACGGCATTGGCTGTCCGAATCAAATTGGCTAGGCCATGTCATGCCTTTATGTTGCTTGGGGATAGCATGGAGTGCTCTTGTGGTACTATCCCACATTTCTCTCGAATGACACGATACTGAAACTCCTCTTTTCAACTGAATGAAAGTCAGATGGATGCGCTCACAGGCTTCAGCATTTGCGTCCCGTCAGCTTGGCATACTTTGGATCTGGTGGCGAACTTGACGGCGGTGTCCACATTTTGGCGGGACGCTGCTTTCAATCTGCTTTGCCTTTTTTCCCAAGTGCCACACCACATGACCTCTGCATTTCTGCGCGTACTGCTGAATATAGTTCCCACCGATGCCGTCTCGCGCCCAACTCATCAAAATTCTGCTTCATGCACCTCTTTAAAGCGCGTGTCCGACGAATGCGGTCGTTCTCAGAGTACGGCGGCACCGGTACCGCGATTTTGATATAGCCAAGAAGTACTTCTATTTTCTCTAACCTCCAAAGCGGTCTCACACATTATTTGGTTATAAATCTTACCTCAAGTTTTCCTGCCGTAAAATACCTTCTCCCGTGATAAATAAGGTCACCAGATATATTGTATTTATCATGGTATGTTGGCTATATTACGGCACCCCCTCTGCCTTCTCGTACTACTTATCTCACATCTAGATCTTGGGTGTGAAGCCGTTCATGAAGAAGGCAACAAGATATCCCGCGGTCGTGTGGCCAATTTGGTACATATACGCAGTATATGGCGTTCTTGGCTCTTAGCTAGAAGCGTATTTACGATATATATGTTAGGGGGGTTCTTGTCTGACCTGTCCGTAAGTCTCGGCACCCTTCCTGCAATGTATACAAGAAATCCGGTCAATTCTAGATCCCTCCGATGGGGCACTACTGTCTAATGTCTCGCGAGTTATCGCTCTCTCTCTCACTGTAGCCACTGTTCTCTGCATATTGCCGGCGTGACGCTTTTAGCGTTTGACCGACTTGGAAGTTCCACTTTACCGTGGTCCATCATGACCGTCATCACGTCCGTCAATACCACCATCACTCTTGAAGCTTCCAGCCCCGCGCAGCCTTGCCGATGGGAAATTCAGCGGATACTTACAGAAATGCGATAAAAACAGTACCGCTAGAACCGGGGGAAGCTCGAACTCGACTATGAGCCTAGTACGTATGTGATATAATAAGTGTTCACTTGCTACTGAAAATATTGGAAGTAGACTTCTGGTGTGTAAAATGTGGGTTTTTGCAGCGCAGCGACCGTGTGAGCCCGAGATAGTGCCGCCCAAGACCCACCTTCCTGGGTCCTTATAAGGACGTCGCGTAGATATCAATCCCACCATTATGAGCTTAGTTTATGGCTACACTACATTTATATGGCCATTCAACTATATCTCGCTTAATACTTGATTCTCCTTTAGACTTGTCACAGACTCATACATATCCAGTATCTAAAATTAGAGTCGAAAAAATAAGGTTTCTCAACAAGAATAGCATGAATAATTATACTTCTGCGAGCATCGCTCTTTCCGCAAACCACTTATGAATCGCAGTACTTCCATTGGCGACACTACATCTAATATTTTTAACTATACCATAAATTCACCGATGTGATCACACGCGAGAGCTTCTGTTTCTGAGCGCTGCTGTCCATCGTGTAGACCACTGGCAGGTAACAGAACACTTACGCCGGACTGGAATTCGAACATCTTAATCTTTTGTCTGGTCATTATGTGGCTCGGACGGCATTCATACAGAAATATGTGTAATTATTCGCACCTGCGAATCGAATAGTGTCCTCGATTTATATATTGAACAACAAATGCAAGTTTTTAATTTTTTGCGGTCCTCGTACAGTGACGTCGCAGATGTAAGCCGGAATCCGGAGGACGGATAATCCTGGGAGGTGGGGGTTGAAAAATTAAATTAAATAATCCCATCTTCAATAGTATTTTATCCCTTTCCTTCTATCAGGACATAGACCGAAGTCGAGGAAGAATTCGCGCAACGTAGGCAGTTGATATCCTATGTCGTGCGATCTCTTAGTTGAATTTAAGTATTACTTTAAAAACAGAAGAATCTCATCGAAGGTGAGCATAAACACCGCATGTTGTTGCAGACTTACACCTGAAGCATGGAGAAACCTGAGTGCCGCCACAGACGGAAGAATCAGTTGAATAGTTCCATAGGCCTCGAGCTTCTATATTTCCTGTATCGAGATCCTCTTCTTGCGCAGTAGACCGAGATCTCGGGCGGCGAGGGTAACTTGAGATTCCACACTAGAGACAGCACCCCCTTGGAGCTCTTGCGTGAATTTTAGAATGCACATTCAAATATCCAAACCGAGCTCTTGTTTATCAGATAGCAGTGAACCAAGCGAACCCGAGGGAGATGAAACGAAAAATGCTCACACCAGGGGCAGTACTTCCCCGTAAAGATTTTGATCGAGTTCGAAAATGAATGTTGCAATACCCCCTGTTCCTGTCAGGTAGACCGAGGTAGAATAAAATAGAAAAATAAGTATCACCCCAGAAGCACTAGTCCCGGAGAACTTGTACTTCAACTTCCCAACTTCGTTGAATTTATTAGGCAGACTAAGGTCAAGAAAAATAAGAAGTCTTACCTGGCAAGAAACGCTCCAGTTGAGTTCTTATTCATTTAAATTCCAAAACACAGATTATACTAATTTGAGGTAAACCGGGTTCTAGGAAAATAACTGAGATCTCAGCCTATCAAGGCAAGGCGTAGGACTCGCAGCTGAATTTAAAAATATATCCGACTCCTGTTCTCATATAGACCGAGATGGAGAGAAATTATAGAAGAGATACCACCCTAGAGGAAGTTCACACCGTTATTGAACTCGAACACTTCTTATTAAGATTCTTTTTCAGATGAACATGGTAAGGACATGTATACACTCAGTGTAGCAGAGGACTTTGAGCGTACTTCTGTATACGAGTGAGCACCGTAACAAGCAGTCGATCGTGGGCAATGGATTAGCCTATACTTGGAATTGCCAAGTGGCTTGTTTGAAATAGGTTCACCACTTCAAAGGATCCACTGTCTTGTATCGATTTAAGAACTCTTCTCAAGGCAAACTGGGGTCGAAGAAAATAGAAGAAGCGACCCAACACCGGAGGCAGTCCCTAGAGCATGGATTATTTCATTTGGAAAATACGATTGCAGATATAGCCGAGGATGCTCGAGCATAAATGGCAAAGGAGCTTGAACGCCGGAGGCATTCGATCGTGAGTGGCTAGAGGCTCGGAAAAAAGATGCTCGTTCTCGCATTCATGTTTCGTGTTCGAACATACGTCTCTTTCAAGCTGTAGCCTCCCTAACTCCAAAGGATTACTCGGCGGTGTGTATTCTCCTTGGACAGTGTGCCAAGTAGTCGTTAGTCGTCCGGGTTGTTGGTGTTGAAGAACCTGAGCATGGGCATAGCGTGTACTCCGCCCTGCTGCCATGAGCGATTGGAAATCTGTAGATGCAAGGGAGGACAGAGACCCTAGTTCATTCGATTTCCACCACTAAACTCCCTACCTGCAGTTAACCCTTCCAGGGCTTACAACCTTTGCGAAGATATCCTCTCTCACAGGTTCGCGCCACTGTCAAAATGTAAACCCAAAAAAAAAAGACTTGTAAGTAAAGAACTCTATATGACAAAAAAAAACATAAAACGACCTATTTAAAAAGAGACAAGGTAAACAAAGGGGATAATTAGTGCTACCCACAGCTATAATACGAAGCGTATATAGACAGACGGACGAGGGGTTGGTCATGATAGAGGAGAGGAAAGCCTCAGAGGAGGGGGAGGTGTACAACTGATAAAGAAATAGAAACTGAACTGAAATGAAAAGCTCATAGATGGGAAGAGGAATGGACTTCTACGTACGCGGAGGATGCGTACGGAGTTTGTGAATAATAAGCCTACAAGATGAGCGGGGGATAAAGTAGTGTAGGGTGTGATGTGTATATGTGTCCGAGAAGAGTGGGGAGAAACACAGAGAGAAGAAACGGATGTATGGAAGAGAGGATGAAAGGGAAAGGAAGAATGGCAGAGTGAAGGGGGCGTATGGGTGGATGGAGGACACGAAGCACTGGGATCGATGAAGCGAAGATCAAGGGGTCAGCGCCGTATATGGAAGTACAGTTGCAAGTGAACGCTGAAACGGTGAAACGCGGCTTCGAGCAGGCCACGAGAGTATGGCAGGCCCAAAATAAGCAGAAGGGGATGACAGGTGTTGAGCACGGCCGGCACGCTGCGTGACGGTGTGTGCAATATGTGGGTTGGTGGGTGGGTTCTTGAAAGCGAAAGTGCGAAGCACGGCTGTCCTCCTCCTCATGTTCCCACTCTATCTCCACTCCCTGTGCCCCGCCTGCGCTCCGTGAAAGGGCTGAGAGGATAACTAGTCCTAATTCAAGGATAGAAGAGACCCGACAGTCCCTGAACTCGAACTTTCATGGCTGTCTCCCAGCCGCGCAAGTGCCCTCGCCTTCCCACCTAGCGAGCGAGCACCCAAGCTGCCAGACCTCGACCCCGGCCCAGGAGCAATGGGTCTTTCGTATCTCAGATGGCCGATGGAGGATCTGAAATCTGCTGCATCCTGACTCGCGCTGGAGGGCTAGGGAAGATGAAGATATGGATGTATGCGCCTCCGTCGCGGCCCGCCCGCCGCCCATCGCTGAATACGAACCTCGTGGAATGGTGACGAGATCCCTGCAAGTGGAATAAACAACCCCGCCGACCAGTGACGGCATGCACTGCAAATGTCACCCGGAAAACCCCTCCCCCATCGCTTTCCATCGAGTATTATTTCATCTCTCTACGGCGCCCTCCCCGCTCGCCTCCTGTCAATGGCACCAGGCCCCTTCCCTTTCCTCCACCCACCTTCCACCTTCCACGCCACTCATCACTACCCGTCATCCTCCATCCTCACCCCCGCAATCCCGGTTCATGCACTCGGCACGAGCACCGGGCTCCGGCTCGGGCTCGCAGGCAGCCGCCCACGCGTAGGGGAGTACTGTGGCGAGCACGAGAGCGGGGAGAACTGGTACGTCGTGGGCGAGCCACGGGAGGGGGAGGGGACATACATCGCGTTTGAGGAGGGTGGGGGGATGCGGATTGGCGAGGAGGGTGAGGTGGGGGTGGGGTTGGGAGTGGGGATGGGTGTCCCTGTTGATGTTGGTGGTGCTGATGAAGGAGATGATGTGATCGACGGGGATGAGGGGGCGTGCATAACCCGATTGAGCGTTGGGGACCCGAACGGCGCGCGGGGTGGGGAGGATATAGTTGGTAGTGGAGGGGGCACGGCGCGCTTGAACCGTATCGGGGCGTGCAGACCTGACTCGGGTGGGGTGGACGTCGTTGGGGTGGATGAGGTGGGTGTAGATGCAACGGGTGGGGACAAGATTGGAGTAGCCGTGGTAGGTGTAGAGGCAGTTGGAGTAGATGCGGTAGCAGTGGACAAGACGGGGGAAACGGGGTTCTCAGAACCTGAGATTTTGAGCGTATTATCGTCGTGCAAACGCGACAACGACGGGGGCAGCCCACCCTGTATTGACTCGCCCTCAGGATGCAAGACACGCCTCGGCTCTTGTACATCTTCCGTCCCCTCTCCTCCCTTCTTCCCTCCTTGTTCCTGCTCAGCAAGAGACGAGCACGCACACCCTTGCACATCCACCGCGCCCATCATCTCCACTTCTTCTTCCACCTCGTCGTCATCATCCCCATCAAGCTCAATCTCCATATCATTAACCACAATCACATTCCGCTTCTTCCTCGGCTTCTGCGCCTGCCCGCTCCCACTCCCTTGCTCGCATCGTGCAAGGTGCTGCTGCTGTCCACTAGCAATATATGTCGGCACGCACGAGCCGGGGAGCACTAGCGGGGACGGGGGCACCAGAGTGGGCGACGGCACGGCGCTGAGGCGCATGTGCACACTACTGCTCATCACCGTGTGCCCGCCGAACCCGCGGTAGTGCCGTGGTTCATCACCGAAGGTGGAGGAGAAGTACCCCCCATCGGTCTCCAGATCCCGCTCTGCTATATTTGTGTTGGTGTGGAGGGGGAAAAAGTCACCTGCCTCCGGATGGGGTCCCCGATGCTTTCCGGTGTTGTGTGGGGACAGTTGGAGAAAGGGAGGCGAAGGCGAGCGGGAAGGCGAGCAAGAAGTGGTGGAGGAGGTGGAGGTAAGCGAAGGCGTGGACGGCTGCGAAGCATCGGTATCGTCCGCAGAGGAGATGGAGGAGGCGTAGGTGGAGGCGTAGGTAGATCCCGGGGCGGGCTCGGGAGTGGAGCTGCGTGATTCATCCGCATCAACGTCTGGGTCTTCGGCCGGGGGAGAGGTAGGTGAGTCGAGTAGAGGTAGGAATGTAAAACGTGGTTTAGCCCGTTGGGGCGAGGGGCGTGCGGGGAGGAGGTGCGAGAGGTGCGCTGGCCCCGGGTCAGGCGCAGGTGCGCGCGGGGGAGACTGCCTCCTCGGCTGCTGCTGCTGCAAATGTTGCAAGAGGCCATACTGTGGTGGGGGCGGCGGCTTCCACGGGCGCAGGTCCGGCCTCAGCGGATATTTGCTCGCCGTTGACGGCTTGGAGGTGGTGCACTCCGTGCCGAGGGTGGGCGTGCTAGGCGGTGCGCTGGGGATGCTGGGGGACTCAGGGAGTAGCGGCAGGAGGCCGATAGGGACAGCGGAGAGGTAGTGCGAAGGCGCGCGGCCGGAGATGGGGTCCGCGAGCTGGTTGGCGCGCGGGAGGGAGCGCTGGATCTCTTTGAGCTCGAGCATGTCCCTATGCGGCGGGGGATCAGCGTGTGTTCTTTCGATGATGCAACACCGTGGGATATTCGGTGAAAACATGATGAAAAAGTGGGGCTGCTCACTGGTAGGACAGTCTGCGCGCAGGCTCGGTGGGCGTGCGGTCCCACTCGTCGGCGGTGAACACCTGTTCGGACCCTTCTTCCCCGAAGGCGACGCACTTGCGCGTGGGTGTGCTGCATCCCGACTCGCCGCCGGAGCACGGCGACGACGAGCGCGACGTGAGCTTCAAGCAGGGCTTCATCCTCTTCTTCTCTTCTTCTCAGTGGCTCCGATCTGCTCCTTGTCCTTGATGGTAGATAGACTCTAGGTGGGCCCAAGAACCGGCGTGGGGGGGGCTCGAACACAGTGAGTTGTGGGGAAGGGGGGAGATATACAGACAGGGGTGCAGGTCACTTGAGCATTAATTGTGGGGGTAGCACTGGTGGTATGGTATAGAGGCAGACGGACGGGGTATAGGCGAATACATAATCTGCCAGCCTTGCATGAAAACCGATCGGAAAACCTCCGTACACAACGTTCAACTGTGCGGTCCTCCGTGTCCCCGGTCCCGTCCGGGTCCCTCCGTGCCGCTGCGTTTCAGGACACACGAGGCGTGCTGCTATGGAAGTGCAGGAAATTTTATCGTGTCGCGTTTCAGCGCGACTGAGCAATCTTCTGTGTTGCTACAGTGCCAGAGCCAGAACAAAGAGCACTGACGAGTTGCAAATACCGCCGCCTGGTACCGACACACGCAGCCCCATAAGGAACTCCTCCGCGCCCGCGCGGCGGGATAATTATTGCCTCATCCCACGTGAATTCGAGGGGAGCATATCGCGCCCCTGCCACTGGTCCCCTTGTACAGCTATGCTTTCCTTGGCAGCCAGTCATGAGCGAGTCATTTATGTCATTTAGCCTTTCGAATGTTCTCTTTACAATTATGAATTATACTGGTAGAATATTTTGGGCGGACTCTCACGAATGAGCCCAACACCAAAGGCAATTTGAACGCAACTTGTTATCAGCGAATCTACTTGGCTTGGCAGTGGCACTGGTATTATGTATATTCTGGCATAACTGGGGTATTGACGGAATTGAGGGCAGCACTTCGTCTGAGACCCTGTGCTGTGCAGAAATATAATCATTCTTACAGCTGGTAAAATTACCATTCGCTCTGGTGCCAGCGAGCTCCATTCATCATCGCACCCAAGCAAATAGTGGCACTGGCGCTGGCCCGTAGCGGTGGCACACACGCCCGCCGACACTCCCATATCCGGCCCCGTTCACCCGACGTGCCGCCCGCCCGCCGTCCGGCGGACACGGGCTCTTGGTCCACCTGGACACCTTCGGCCGATGTTGTGTTACAGTGCCCCACATCAACCCCACACAAGGTTGTTTACTTCCTGGAAGTTCATTGGGGTCCGGAGATGGACATAATGCACCCAAGCCTATCATACATCAGCTGGATGCTAGCGAATGTCGCGCTTGTCCTCGCCTCATGCCCCTCCTGCCAGTGCTGACGCTCCCACGTATTTAATGTCGGTAGCACGGAGGACACAGGTGACCTGATTCCCCACGCCTCCTGTGTCATACTTATTATTGCTGCATCCAGGGGCTTCTGGGCATGAGCACACGATTGCTGGCCGACGACGGCGGGTCTTGCTTGCTATTTGCAATGACACTTCTGCGTTCAGTCCACGTCGCGCGCGTCATCAGCACCTGGCACACGACCATGAATTCAGGAGACCTATTCCGAAGAAGGGGCTGCGCTTTTTTGCAACTAGAGTTGATCTGGATCAAATATCAAGGAATTGAGGTAATATGTAGATTCATGATCGGGATCTTTCTATCTCTTTACACTGGTATTTACAGCCAAATTTCGCCAGTAAACAGCAGGCAATCTCGCCAGCGAACGACAAGTGAGTTCACTGTTATTTAAATATTTCTACAGTGTTTGTACTCGTCGAAAGTCCGAGAATCACTGATTATTATTAGGTCTCGTACGCGCATCATACCCCTACATGCAACCGGGAAACAAGAACAAGAAGCGAACGGCCGTAGAAGCAGTTGCGCTGAACGGATCATGATATGGAGCACGCGACCAGGAATTCATAAACAGCTCAAGTCCGCTTCGCGTCGGAGCGATTTATGCCACTGCCAGTGCGCAATTACATCGCGGGAGTCCAGCTACAGTATCGCGGATCAAGTTTGACGGCCCAACGGCGAAAATCCTCAGCAAGCGTGACTTTTGCCAGCGAGTAATCATCAGGTAAATATGTGTGTACTTGCCAAAAGGCTGAAATTCAAATTGTCATTAAATACACGTTGTATCCCGTGCAGGCAACGGGGAAATGCAAACCGAACGGCGTAGAGCAACTCTTGCGAATTGACCAACGATGGAGTAGGATCGGGTCAGACCTCCCGTTTCGGCTACAATGTTATGTAGATGCTGAAATGCGTTCTTTCATATATCTTTAGGGTATTTCAGAAGTGTAGAAAGTTAGACACTGCAAAAACTTCTACGAAAATGCGACTGAGAATTACAGTTCACGATGAACGGTTCTACAGCCTTATTCGAATTTAATTTCGGGTACTTGTTCAAATGAGTACATATGATTAATCGTTCTCTATCGTTTTATCAGTGTCTGAAAGAAGTCTTTTCGTCATGTAGCTGAGGACTATCGATATATGCCAGTATCATTTCACGACGAATCCTGGCAGATGAAGTGCTATCATGCTAGTCAAGATTCAGTGCTACCGAACTTCTCATGCCACCCTCTTGCTCAACACGAGACTTCCATTCATTGCAGATGATCCCTCCAGTGGTTCTACAACCTTGTTCGAATAATTTCGGACCTATTTATTGAAATCGGTGCGTCATCCTTTCTCAGTGGCTGAAACGCTGCCTATCAGTACGTTTAACCTGAAGATAGTTAACATATAGCTGTGTCACTTCAGGGCAAACACTGGTGGATATCCCAAATCACATCCCGCCGCCGCTCAATCCTGGATGCCAGCAGTCATCAGTGTGAAAATCCAAGCGTGCCGGTGTTCTACAGTGTTGTTCAAATACACTTTCGGTGTTATTTATTGAAGCAGGTGCTTCATCTTTTTCTCAGTGGCTGAGATAGCGCCCGTCAGTGCCAGTGCCTAGCTGAAGATGGTTAGCTCACTTTTGTTGGCCGCATAGACGACATGAACGAGCCATAGGTTCTATATCAATCTAGATCAGAACAGCAGAGGCTAGCGGATGTGACCCTCTTGCACTCAAATCTGTGCCGGCGGTCGCCTCGTGTTCTCATTCATTTATTTAATATCGGTGACGGGAAGCAGGTGCCCGGCGATGACTTTACTAAAGCGCTAAGAACGTGCCGAATGGAGGCTATGGACTCCTATACCATCCTTACTCGACGTTCGTGTACAGGGGAAACGAGTTCCCAGTGAAACACGACCTTACGCTTGGTATCATCAATGGTGACTTCACGAGTAACGGGATGAAATAACTGCAGCTACATACCTCTTCGATCATCGATATTGGGGAACACTAGGTGTGATTTTGCTGCATCAGGTTCCTCCAGGCTCAGGGCGTATGCGACAGTTCCTGTACAAATTATACGTGTTAACCTATCCTGGTGCACTGAATTGCGTCCGCGGTATACAGAAAGGAGGAAACAAGAGGTCCAGGGACACCTCACCTTGCCGGCGGCTTTCGAAAGGCCGAGGCTTGGATCCGGGATTGTACCTTGCCATTTGAACCTCAAGCAATACTTACTCAACTTCATCTTGTGCGTAAGTAGATCCGTCGTTGGTGAGTCTTTCTCAGTGGCTGGCACGACTCTCGCCTTGACTTGCCGACGGCTCTCGAAATTTCGCAAGTTGGATCCGGGATTGCACCCTGCCCCTTAGGCGTCGAGCGATACTTAATCAGGTAAATGAGTGCATATTGTGCGCAAGCAGATACGTTGTTGATAAGTCTTTCTCAGTGACTGACACGGTTGGCGCGCATCAGCGCGGTACTGTTAGGACTGCCTAACCCCGTACATCTCTACCATTCCTAGGACATATGATCTTATCCAGGAGACACAGGGATTACATGCGACCCGCTTGTTGCGGTTATCTCGAATTCCAAATAGTATGTACACGGCAACTAAATGTTATGCACGTTCGCTAAAGCAAAATCAAGGAAATTCGGAACGATATTCTGGAGCGAGCAGGCTTCATCGTGCAATCCTTCAGGCCTCGTTCTACTCATATCAAGGGCTACGCAGAATTGGGAATCATAACCTGCTGCGGAAGGCATTTATTAGGTACGCGCGTATCTTTTGTTTTAGTAGCTGGAATTGTTGTTGCATATCTTCAATTTCAGCCCTATCCTATGCAATTAGTTCCATATATTCGATGTCGGTAAAACTAGCTTGTCTCTTCGTAGCCGCTATATACAGAAGCCGAGGCCTAGAGAACAGAATGAGGAGCAAATCTTTCACGCGATCAAATCTTTTACACGACCGGAAACTTGTAGTGCGTTGACCTCGCGATGGCACTCAACCAACTGGGAATTGTATTACTGCCGGCGCACGATAAACATGATTATGTACGTGTCTTCATCGTATTCTTCTAAGTGTCTGAATTTCCAAATAACTGTTAGCGCTGAAAAATGTCTTCCCTCTCGTAATTTTTTCGCCTATCCTCATGAAACCAAGTTCAAAACCAAGGAAACCTGAAATGCGGACCTAGAATAATCCGCTTCAAGCCCATGGATCTTATTCTTGAGGACGCCGTTTTCTCAATAGCTGTTACGCGAAGTAAAATCTGTGCTAGTGAAGACCGTCATCGTCGTGTTGCAGAATAACAGATCTGACCCCACGTACGTACGCTGCTTGGAGTGGACTTGAATTCCTGAAATAAGGAATCTAGATTGAGGTCTCCTAGCACTCTTGCGCCAAAAATTTAATATCACAGTTCACCCACACAATGACATGGTATGGGAAGAGCGATTGTTTCACGAGCTCGGTTCTGAGTCGAGATATAACCAGCCTGGCATAGGAAATGACAAAAATGAAGTTAGGAACTGGGAGGAACGACTGTATGTCAGAATCCACGTCTTGAGCTCGAAGAATGAAGAAATCGGGAGTTTTGACCTCATCCCACTCATAAAGTTTACCTTTTTCCCCCTCGTTTTACGGAGTGCGCTGAGCGTGGATCATTTATTTCTCAGTGGCTGTAACATGCTTGGACCGTATGTTAATTTAGCTGGAAAAAGTCGTGGAGCTAGCTCGGGGTGAGCCCTCGCTCCGTACCCCTCACACTACCCTGTCACTGCATATGAGGAACAGATATATATGTAGGTTGGTCACGCACACATGTCATCCGTAGAAAGACGGGGGTCCCACGCCCGCGCCCATCACCGCGCCAAAATACTCAGCGACACCGCAAATATCGCACCAAGCACTACGCAGTATGTTCCAGATCCCGCATCGAATCAACGAGTAGAAAGGCCTAGGGTTCGATAAGCCTGAATCAGAATTACCATACCCCTCGGAATGATGATGATGAACGACACGAGTGAAGTAACTGGATTTTCTGCATGTATCACTAATACTGCATACATGCTTTGAATAGTGCGTGAGTTGTTTCTGCCATTCTGGTATGAAATGAAGCTTATCTTTGCCTAATCCGCTGCGTCTTCGTGCGAGATCTTCCAGACAGCCTCCGCCGAGGGTTTATGGGACGACAGAGGGGCCCCAAAAGGATGAACAGAATCTGTCTCTGAACTCCGGTATACGGCACGTGTGCGGTCACAATAGCTCCTATATTCCTTACTAATGTGCGTGCGATTTCTGCTACCCTGGTATGGATGGACCCTGGAGTATCAGTTATCAGCACTGGCATCCTCATCGATATTAATGACTTCCATATCTCGGAGCTATATGGCTATAATTGCTATCCTATGAGATAGGAGGAAGGAAAGGAAAGCGATTCATGATGAAGTAGTATAGAGAAAGAATAACAGGGAAAACGCTCACGGAACGCTGACATAGATATGCATACGAAAGAAGTGCGGGCCTCCGAGTGGAGTCAGGGTTTTCAATACTCAGCTTATTATTGTGAGAGTGTTTTCTGCCATCTCCATAGAATATACTTATCCGTCTCCTTATCGATTCGTATAGTGCGTTATAAAACTTCCGCGGAATTATCTATATTTTTATCCGTGCTCGGAGGGACGGAGGAGCCAAGGAGAAAGAAAAATAAAGAAATCTGGATCTAACTTCTGAACAACTGCCTGCTTTACGGTATTCCACAAGAAACCCTTCTGTTCCTCCAGGGTGACCAGGAAAGTCTTCAAATCTTACAAGCTTACAGAAAACCTACAAGACGCATTTCCGTTCGGCGTACTATATTTTTCATGCAGGGTGTATACTTATCCATCTTCTGTAGTGGTTGTCATTGGCAATTATAGACTGCTTAGACGTACATATTAATACTGCATATGAAGGTTATGGCACATTTGCGCGCGGTTGCCCTCGAGATTGTATGGATCCATAAGTTCGGGTTCGGAGGATCTGGTATATCTCGCAACTTTCTATCATTCGGTTTTATCTGGTACGGGAATTATTACAGGTCTTAAATCCATTATTTCGCATAGGAATACATGGGAATTTCGACTCCCTGTTACAGTTGATTTATTTCGAGCTACATAGGCATACAACCTGCATGCTTTCCTTTTTCCTATGAAGTATATGTTTTATCTCCTTTGCTCTATTGGTTATTGGTACTCACATTAGTGTTTCTCCTCCTGAGTGCCGGAGCTCCGGCAAAAATCAGTGAGTTAAGACTACATATTTATTTTCTTATCGTTGGAATGTGATTTATTCTATCCCTCTTACATAAAAACCACATATTGCGCCGCCCAAGAACCAGCCGAGTGGTCCAAATGCGTGAGTGATTCAAATAATTCAGCATCTACTGCATAATCGCTCATCCATGTTGCAAGGGATAGTCTGCCGATTGTCGCATAAAATTATATTCTCTCAAGGTTCTCTAAGATGGTGAGAAGAGCCTACTTGAGTAAAATATTTTTATTATTCAACGAGATGGAAGTTCGCCTTCATAAATTTAATACAGTGATAGTATGTTCTTATACAATTCATTCTATATAGTGTGGCACCATGCGATGAATCCCTTCAAGATTTGGATTCCATCCGTGCTATTTCAACCTCTGCTATTTCATGCGTTGTAAACCGTCCCCCGTCCTTTCACATGAATCCATGGCTGTGCCAAGATCTTTCTTTCTACTGGACATCCGAAATCTGTGATGACAATGATTTTTCTCTCTCGGTTGTTGCTACATCTCATGCTTTCTGCTTCTTATTTATTCCATGGTCACCCAGATATCATGATTTAGGTCCAGATTTCCGGTCTAAATATAGTATACTGGTGAAAGTTTATAATAATTCAAAGATTGATATATATAAGTAGTACTCCGGAGCCATTCCTATCTTTAAATTCGTGCTAGAGGCCATATTAATTCCTGCCCCGTGATTCGCAGATGGCAATCTCGGAAACCATCGGAGCTTACGGATTCCAAAATTGAATGGGGATTCTCAGGAACTCCATGTTTGTAACCAATGGATATTTATTATCAGTGTCATTATCTATAAGCAAGAGACAAAAAAGCACAGACACCACCGGTCATGGTGGATATATTTTCGACGCTTGCACTTGGAGATATTTAGTCGATGGGTTCCAAGGATTCAAGATACGACAGCTTGTACTTTCGGAATTGGCGAGTCATTCAGATTTTAGTTCATTGGCGTCGCCACTGCCATTCTCACCTATTTATCAGCTGTGTCACTGTCTTGAATCATGCGCGTTAAAACCAAGGCTTAAACATAAGTGAAAGAAAATAGTGAAGGTGAAAACGAAAATAAATTAAATTAAATAACAAAGACACTCAGGATAGTTATCCACACCGTAGTAATTTTCCTCCCAGTATTTTGAAGGTATACGTATGGGATTGTATCTAAAGACTTTTTCGAAGACAATGTTCAGGTTCAAGCTAGTGGAAATAATAAGGTAGGCTTACCGCCCATGGATCGTTCTATAGAAATATCAATGCTACCGGAATATTCGAGTACTATTCTCGTAGGTGGAGCTCTTCTTTTCTTTCCATGAACCAATTATTTCTTTTTTTACTTTCGGTCTTTTTTCGTCATCCAAAGTCTCGATACTACTCTCCATTTCAGTTTCGCCATTATTCCCTCGCACGCTATTGTTGTAAAGCCATGATCGACGGGGATAAAGGAATTGACATACGCACAATTTTACCTGAGTTATGAATATACCTGCCTTTCAGGCTTCCATCGCGTTCCAGTGAGAGCTTATGATGGCAGGGTCCTGATATGTACTATTTAAAACCCATTCTCATCATATATACATTGGATCCAACTTCAGCTCAACACCAGGTGACCTAATTTTACGTTGCACCATGCTATATATCACATTCAGTGAGTCTTTCGCTCGCATCAGCATTGTAAAAATATCTGAACACGACTAGAGCCAAAATAGTAGATGTAAATTTGATAGAGATGATAATCCACCTGACCTAGGTTATTAATAGGAAGGGCGGCACAATTTGCTGAGAAAGCTGTAGTTCGTACTCCAGGATATGGGGCTCGATCCTTCCCCAGAACTCGTCATTCGCTTCGCAATATTTACTAAAAGTAGATTGTATGAGTAAATGCACGAGTGAATCTATGCTGCTATCCTAGAATGAATTCATTGAAGTTCATCAGTTATATCTTTCTGAAGTTCTCATTCATCCCTTCCGAAATCTGTTAAACAGTTGCATTACAACGTGTCGAGTATCACTTCTGATGTGGGTAACACCGATTAGTTTTTTTTACACCCATATCTGTATACATTTAATAATCTGACATCTTTCTCTCTAATAGCGTACTCATCCGCATGAATAAAAAGCTCGGAGAAACCTGTACAGATTCACACGACTTCCTACTGAGTACATACATAAGTGTTAATTCACCGGAGATTCTATTTATATCCTCGCACAGTAGTAGGCGAATTTTCTCATAGTACAGAATTGATCTCATCTGAATCCACTGTTTCGTACGTGTATGTGAACCACGGGCCGATGAAGACTACGGTCAACGGACAATCTGATGGCACATGACGATGGCGGATCGTTTATGTGCGTCATTATCAATGTCACTGACGGATGACCGCTGTTTTTCAGTTGTACTCCGTACAATGATCGCGCGCTTTCAGACACGAGCGATGCGCCATACCCTCCCGAACCTTTGGAGCGTCTGAAATTTTTCTCATGCGTGAAGCTATCTCATGCAGAGTAGTCCAATTCCGCGCCGGAAAGATGGTATGGGTCAGAACATCATAATCCTCTTACCTCCTTCATGGCACCAATAAAGAATTGTATTCGTCAATCGTTGGCCTCGTTTTTGCTCTTACACAATTCTCGAAGAATCCTTACCATTATCAGATTAGTTATTCACCCTAAAATATCATTTGGCGCTCTCTGGCATATAGTGCTTGTGTTATTTATACCCATCCCGATGGAATGCTAAATTAATCCGCTATTTCATGTATGGTTGTGAATGTAAACTTCATGGTTCAGAAGATGGGACACATGACAACAACGGTTCGGAGTGCATCATCCTCTTGGTGATCCTTCTTGTACGGCAATTATCAACTGAGGCCTGTAGCGGTGATTGAAAAGTCAACACACATCCTGGCTTTAGATAGGCTTTTGAGCGAGTCTCATGCCTCGTCCGGTATATGTCACGGGCGAAGTGCCTCAAATAGAAAGTTTCAGGAATTACCGGGAGCTTGGGTTAACTGCAGTGCATCTGCGACATATCACCTAAGTGGCACTTTCAAATCCTTGGATGCCAGGAAGCTGATCCACCAATTAGGACAGGAAGTCCAAAAAGAAGCTGACTCTGCTGTAATGTCTAACTCGGAAGAACTCATTAGCATTAATCCGAGTTTGCAGTTACAAAAGCCCGTCATCCATGTCAACCGATTTCATCCTGTTTACTGGTATACCGTGAGTTACGCTGGACACACTGCACGACGAGATGTGAGCGAATCACATGCATGAGAAGCATCTCAAAATCCTGGAAGGAGTCAACTGGGATTTTTGTACCGTAGAGGTGGGTCTTGTGGATGCCCTGTGGTCACTGCAAACTGAAGGGAAGATGGCGCTGACAACTTTGCGCTTCTGTAAAATAAGAGTGGGCTTTATTCTGCCATGAGATGTATTTCATAGTTCCTATAGATTTTTGAAGCTGAGACAATACTTGTTGCAAAAGACGACCTTCTGACTTGTCCCGCTTCGTCGGTATGTGATCCTGTGAGTGTAGAAGATTTAAGTAACACGTGCATATGTTCCATCGATAAGGTGTGGGTATTTCAAATTGCCAAGGGTAGATGCCCATTTATTTATGCAAGGAAATGCCCAGCCTTTGTTGTTGCAAATTTCATGCACATGGCCACCGATCTTATGGTGTGTTCATACCTTCGACTGGATATGATAACAGAATAGCCTTCAACTGGCCTAGGTGGCTTAGAAGCCTGAACGTTTGAACCTCGGATAGCAAGAATGTGCGAAATTCTAATACATTCTTATCAAACGAAATGTTTTCGCGAATGTTGAACATATTATCTACAGTCTGGATGGCGTGGTTGGGTAATGATATTACAAATAGCGTGTGAGACGTACCAGCTCAGAGTTCATTGGCAACTCAAATCAGATCAGAGGCTCAACATGCCAATCATCATTTTGATAGAGCATGTTGTCTACGACGGGCCATTACAACTTGAATAAATGCCTTCAACTATCTATCCGACTCTTCTTCATCGATTACCTTGGTTAACAAACATTTACAGCCTGCAGACAAATCCGCATGGCATGTACAATAGATCGAACTCTTAACTTTTCACCGCAGTATCAACGAAGTTAACGATCTGAAAAACGCCGACCAATTAAGTCCAGACAACCTTGAATTCATTCGCGATTTTCGCGGTGCAGTCCCTTCCCCGCTTAGTATAACCAGTTGTCATCACTCACGCCCTTCACCACCGGCCTGGTGATGTTGCCTCATGTGGTGGTAGTATATCAGCCACAGTTCACGACTTTCAGGCTAGTTATACACATGTTAAGTGAGCGCTTCAGCAATGATAGTCACTCGTCCGTTGACTTTATTGCGGTACTCGCTAATTGGATTAGACTGTCTCGTAACAGCCTATGTCTAACTCTTCCATGAGTTGTCAAGCAAAGTCCAAGGTTCAAACCTTTCCTCGAGAATCGGAACTGAGCAGTAGAACATCTTGTCAGGCACTTCGGAGCCGCCTTTGTACCCTTCCCATCTCCTCGCATCGTCCAGGGCGCATGATCGGTCCCGATATATCCTCCCCGACTGCAGTACGATCGGCTTATTCCCCACATCAAGCTCAGAGATGAATGTATTGATCACTGTAAGCGTTGCTCTCGATCTGGTTGTTCATCGTAAAGAAGGTATGTAGCGTCTATCAATTGCGGCTAACTCAATTGCGATCCTCAGAGATGCATTCAACCCGGTGTATCAAGTGTGAATATTTCAACTTTGCATACGCCACGAATTTACTGGAGGATATCATCAACGCAAGACTGGATCTTGTTTTCAACATTCATGTCGCCTATTCCGCCACCAGATGGCTCGCATTGTCAAATCGGTATATATTCCGTTTGATATCTCCATATTTCTTGAGGTTTTGCCAGTCAGCTGATCTAGATTCGACATTGTGGTATCCTCGAGGTATCCTGAACCTGCTTGATTCGTGCTTCTCCCTTCTGCGCCCACTGGCCGACACCTCTGCCGTCGAGGTTTTCGGTCTCGAACTCACTCCGAAAGCTTTAAAATAATTCGAACGAGGCCATACCGAGATTTTATTTTATTTCCATTGGCACTCCTATCGCATCGCCTGCAGCCTACGCTCTTCGTCACATCTTCAGTAGGCTTTCTTGCTATCTGATCCATTGCTTGGGTGTTGCAGCGTTGCAACTTGATCAACCATCTTGTGCGTTTACCATGATTAGCTATTCTGGATTCCTTGGCAAACTCGTAACTCCCGATGGACTTACTGCCTTACATTGAGACCATATTGAGCTGCGGGGCAAGCTTATTTTCTATGGGCTATTTTTCATCATTAAAGCCCAATTATGGTCGTTGGCCCGCGAGACTCGGTAGGTGGGGGGCGATATTTTTCGTGCGTGAGAACAGTACATGTGGTCCCAATCCACATATACTGGCATCCATTTATTGTATTTTCTGACATGGTATGCAAATGACCACATAGTTATCGTCACTTGTACTCAGTGGCCAGACATCATCTGATGATAAATCCTTAAATATCCATTTTTTTTTTTAGTGATGATACTCATGGGGAGTCTAGCTTCGCGCCCAGATAACATGATGCCGTAGGTTCCTTTACGTTTCTGTGCCGATGGGCCGTGGCATTTGCTATAGTGCTCAGCCTCAACAGTAGCGTTCCGTAATTTCGTATCTGTAAGTGCAAGTTGTCTTCACTAGGGGATTATCCGATAGAACTTACTAATAGCTTCCCTTTATGCGCTACTACAGCCCGTGGGTTATTCCACTGTGCAAGCCAATTACACGCTTGTGCTTCTATTTACCTCGCAATGTTTAGTTTGCTTGGAGTACACATTTAGTGGTTTTGTATGCCCATTCCTCGTCCTTGGTTCAGCTGGAGCTTCAACGGTGGAAGATGAGTATCACCAGTAAAAGGATACTGTGGTAGTACCGTACAAGATTAACATTCTGTGGTCCCAGCTTGTTCCCAGCTCCTCTTTTCCGCTCATCGTGATACTGTCAATTTGTTTCTAGCCTAGCGTAGCAGCAAAGTCTAATCCCATGCTCGATAGATCCGGGATCCACGCTAGATACATGAGCTTTTCAATGCAAGAATGACATGCCTCCCTGCAGCACTACCCACAGCGCATCAAGGACGTGGTGCGTGGGATCCTCAGTAGCCAAGATACCCGCTTTGTTATGGCAACCAACCACTTTCGCTCGAATCTCCACCATTCGCAGAGAGAACGAGCGCCAACATCACTCCTCGTGAGAGACTTTGCGTGATATCAGTGATGTAAAGATCGTTGGTGAAACCCCAGCAGAGATCCCGAGCTGTTCGAGAGGCCGGGCCTTTTCCACAATAGTCGCGATTGAGTTCCTTTTTGGCTCTTGTTTGAAGAAGGCGTCTTTGATTATCTCCTTCGAGAAGCTTGAATAGTGCAGGTTGCACGTTCACCGCAGAGTGACATCGTGCGCTCGTTATCCAGTCGTTAGAGCCGCTCAAGCACAGAGGCCGCGATATTGATATAGAAGCTAGGCAGGACAGCTGGAGCTTGAGTATAGAACTGCGAGCGAGGGGAAGCATGTGATCATCGCTGTTGGGCGATCTCGTCGCATTAAACTTCCAAGGAGCTTTGCAAGGTCCGTAAAGGCGAGCCATGCATGGATGTGCAGGGTGCTGCGTGGTCTGCGAGCCCTGCGCGTCATCTATGGGCTGCTAGGTGCACATGTCCCGTTCCCGACTCAGAGAATAAGCCATAGTTAGCCCATATTTGACTTGGCAAAGCCTACTTGAACGCACTCCGCACTCACACCACCGAGCCTTCTCGCATGCGTCTGCGCCCTATCATGGAGGTGCCATCATGCAGGAGGTGAGGTTCTGAGCAGGGATCTCGCACCGGTACATATGGCGCGGCAGCTTCTGGGGTGCGCCATAAAAAAAGCAGCGGGGAGAGGAGAAATCATCAGACGGTAGGTTTGGCGGTGAACACGCCAGCCGGTACTCGAGCCCTGGTCCCCACACGAGAAGAGCACCTTCGCACCCACGTCCTTCGCGCGACACGGCTCGGTGTGCCGGATCAAAAATAAACACGAGCGTTCCCAAGTACGTCGAGAAGGACATGTGATACGTGCTCGATCTCACGAAGCGCAGACTACTCGGCGTCGAGTTCGATGGTTGATCTTCACAGGTCAATACGCAGTTTTCTTCTGTTAGCCCCGGGGAAACCGTTAATAATAGGGGCCGCGACCCACTCGCTGTACCATGGGAGGGCCAAGTGTCAGCAGCAATATAAGCTCCGTGTTGGCACTCACGACAGGGATATTTGCAGGTATCAAGAACGGACCGTCGCAGCTGTGGGATGCGAGAGCTAGGAAACGTCCCGAGCGGTTTACTCACTGTGTATAATGAATATTACCGCCAAGATGCCGACGAATGCCCGCCCGTTGGTACAATAGAAAACCAGGTCCTTGAGCGTAGGAAAATACAGCCCGGGTAGGCAGAAATAATCCCACCGGTAGACGGTCTCTTGAAGAAGACGGGAGTGAAGTTGTCGAGGAGAACTCAGGTCTTTGATCGGAGAAACATCGTCGACTTTGATGACGACGATATGAGTATTGTGCGACCTACATAATACGAAGCTATAGCTCCCGCGAGAAATGGTAAGAAGTTTGAATTGAACGTACTTAGATCACCGGTGTGGGGTCTGGAACTCGGTGCGAGACGGTACGGCCCCAAGAGTACCGGTACAAGACACCAAGAATGAAGCTCAAACGCGCTTAACATGACTGGTCGATACCCTCACAGCCGTCCCATCCTGTCAAAGAGCAAGAAGAAAAAAGAACCGCCATCTGACCCATTGTGACCGGATGCTGAGAAGCTGCTGTCCTCGAGGCGGGCAGGAACCTATTAGGTTGATCAAAGATACCGATTACGCGCTAGCCCAGTCGACGCGATACGCGGACACAGACGAACCTTATGTCCGCTTGTATAATGCAAAAAAACAGCGCCGCCTGCCATGTTGAGACATCTTCTTAGACCTCCACTAAGCGCGTGGGATTATCGCGAGCACATCGCAGGTTTCGTATAGAAGTGGTGGGTGCTTGGGAACGCACGCACCAAAATAGGCATGGGCTCAAACAAACGCTGTATGCGTCTATCAGTGTTCGAGGATGGCATGTAGTGGATGAGGCGATGGAGCGATGGGGCATTATACCCTCTCGTCTAGCACCCAGGATTATCGGGGTACTACGAAATAGGCAGGATGTGGGTGCGGTCGTCGTAGCATTAGCCTAAGAGGTTGGGGCGCGATGATGCGAGAGCGCAGTCTGTCAGTGGCACTGGCTGGGCGACGAATCGGCAGTGCACCATATGATGAATAACTATAGTGCAGACTACCTTATGGACGAAGGGATATAGTTAGATTTGGGTCCAATAAAAGTTATAGTGGGTACTGAGCAGAAGGAGACAACAGGGCCAAGAATGTTCGAAACACACGCTAGATGATTCGGATTGAGATGTATCTTTTTTTCGCTCAGATCCAGAAAATCTGGTGTGCAATTGACCTGGATACACAAGAGCGTTAAATTCAAGTGAGAATGACGCCTGGTGGCTGTCTCACCTTTTGTGAGGCGGAAGGGGGGCGGAGGAAGATAAGCCAGGGATCTGGTCCATCGGTGTACAGCATCGCGAGTATTATGTAATCAATGGACGTTGAACCTGTTTGCGTGGTCGTTGTTGGCAACGCCAGTCAACCCCTCCGTGCTCGACGTCGACAGCGCCGACGACTGCGACCCAATGCCTATCAAGCACCTTGAAAGTAAGCTTCTGAAGGACTAAGTTGTGCTCCTATATAGCTTTGAAAGTAATCTGACGAGGACCCCCTCCCCACGCACAGATTATCTTTTCGAACGAAAACACATCCAAACGCACCCGCTCTCCGTGCTCTCCGACTCGCGCCTCGGCATCGATGCCTCCTACTACCTGCAGCAACTGACCGACACGCCGCCGTCGCGCGAGCCGCTGCTGGCCGCGACAGGCGGGCTTCCCTTAGCGCTCACACAGCGCATCGAGTCCGACCTGCGCATCCTCGAAAAACTGCACATTAAGCCGGTCTTCGTCTTCCCCGGACTCATCCCGAACAAGCGTTGGAAGCCAAACCCACACATTGAGCACGCAGAGGCGTGCCGCGACCGCCGCGAGGCATGGTCCAAGTACGAGGCGGGCCAGGAGGACGCCGCGACAAAGCTATTTGAAGGAAGGAGCAGCTTCGCGCAGTGGGATCTGTGGCGCATGGTGCTGAGGATTTTTAGGCACAGGAATGTGGAGTTTATTATTGCCCCTTATGTTGCCTGGGCTCAGGTGAATATTGAATTGTCATCATTGCGCGGCCACGCGACTTGTTCTGACCACTTCTCGTTCAGTTGATCTACCTGCAACGCCACCCCAAGAGCTACATCCATGCTATCTACGGGCCGACCGACACGCTGCTCTACCCCGGCATCGACAAGCTCATCACCTCGCTCGACCTCGCCGCGCCGAACCCGACCTTCCAATGCACCTCCAAGCGCACCTTCCTGCAAGAACTCGGGGTCTCGGAGGATCAGTTCCTCGACATCGGGATCCTCGTCGGGTTCGACCACTCGCCGCCTTTCCCGCCCACAATCCACGAGCAGGCGCTCAAAGCCACCGTCGACATGGTGAAATACTACAAGTCGGGGCACGCTGCAGTGCTCGCGTTCGCAGAGCACCCCGCAGTTAAGACAATCCAGTACGCGGACCACTACGCGCGCACGCGTTCGATGATCAAGTACTCCCTCGTGCTCTCCTCCGAGGGCACCGTGCAGCCCCTACCTCTGACCATCCCATCCCCACCTACCCACGGGCCGCAGAACCACCACCCGCACCACCCGACAGCCGCAGACATCCCACAGGACCTACACGAGATCTTCACGAACCGCCTCCCCGACGAGATCTACTTCTACCTCTCGCGCGGGCTCCTCGGTCCGCAGGCCCTCGTATGGCTTACCACCGGTCAGATCGTCGAGACCCCCCCGCTGGATAACGGGGAGACGACGGAGTACAAGCGTTTCGTGAAGGAGGTGATCACGGATGGGCAGACGGGCCCGCGCGCGACGGCGCTCGCGCTGGTGAGCAGCGTCGGGCACAGCTTTTGGGCGAGTAAGAAGGTGCATGGTCTATTTTGGTTCGAGCAGCCTGCGGCAGGGCATGGGCAGAACCAGAAGCACGTGCAACACAATTCGCCGCAGACAGCGCAGCTGGCAGAGCGCGTGGCGGGGTGGAATGTCCCTTATGCGATTGTGGAGGAGGAATTGAGGAGGCAAAATGTAAGCCTTTTTTCCTTATTATTATTATTGTTATTATTATTTCTTTCCTTCCCTTTTCCTTTCCTCGTTCTTTTTCTTTTCCTTTTCCTTTTTGCCCGCACCTTCTGCTTCTTCCTTGCTTCCCCCGAGTTCTCCCCGTCCGAGGGAATAAACCGCCATTCAAGGCTATACTAATGCTTGGCTCTTCCCTCTTTCTCTCCTTCCTTCCTTCCTTATTCTTATTTCGCCCGTAGTCGTCGACCATCGACTTTGCGCTCTGCCTTGGCGCCACCGCCTCGGACCGGCTCGCAGCCCGCACGAAGATCAAGAACAGCCCGTCCGGGCCGCTGGAGAAGAAGGACGAGGTCGTCGCGAATGTCATTTGGCGCTTCCTCGAGCTGCGCGGGTATGTGCTCAGTTATTTATTTATTTAATGCGACAATACCCCCTTTTCTCATCAGTATTATTCATTACGTAGGTTCCTACTGAACACGCATACGCACTCGCCCCTCGCGCGCGCGATGTATACCGCGATCCGGCAGGCGCGCGTGAATGATAAGTTCCAGGACCCGCTGTACCTCTTCCTCGAGCTCGTTCGCGCGGGCGTCATGCACGGCCACCTGTGGTCCGGCCGCGCCTTCAGCGGCGGGCCGAGCTTTGGGACTGGTACGTTTTCTTTTTCCCCGCTGTTCCCACGCGATTTGGTGTTTAAATTTTTTTTTGTGGTATGAATAGATGAGGAAAAATCGTGTATGCTGCTCGTGATGCGCGTGCTGAGCATCGTTCCGTTGAACTTCAAGGTACGCAGTAAAATGTAGATAAAAAAAGGTCAATCACTGAGCAGTGCTGTGCAGGCGCAGCCGTGGTCTGCCCCGCTCTCACGAGAACTACTGGTGTTCAACTCCTTTGTCCGCTCGCTCACGCGCGCGCTGCGCACCCTGCTTGAGGTGACGTCCTTGAACATGCTTCTCCGGAGCGACGCCCGGCGCGCGCGGGACGACCTACTGGACATCACGCTCTCACTGCCCTTCCAGACGGAAGTAAACACGGGCTTTGGTGTGCTCGCAAAGGTGTACCTCGATGCGCTGACGCACATCAACAACCGAACACGCGTGCGGGATCCAAACGCGGAGGGCGTGCGAGAGGCCAAGGCGATGGCACTCGAGATCTGCGAGGAGACATTCCCCGGCGTGAAAAACCCAAAACAGGAAGTAGAGAGAGGGTTCAGGTTCTGGGACGTGGTACGTTGTGGATTAATTTGGATGTGGTTTTATTTTTTCATTGTGCTAACGGACACCGCCACGGTTGGTTCCAGGCGCTCACGGCTATGAGACAGCTGCATTCTGAGGGCTCGGTGTTGCGTGAGCTGATTGACCAATTTGAAGCGGCCGAGGCGTGGCTCGCACCGATGCGGCCGTGAGTGGGAGCGTACTCGTGTTTATTTACCTACTTTCTGTGTGGTGGCGAGGGTGGCTGCGTGGGGATGGTTTCTTGGATTGAATGGCTTAGTGGGCACGGGGTGCATGGTTTGTCACTCTACCGCGTATCCCTCTCTTCGTGTTTTTCGGATGATTTTTTTGTGCACACGGCGTATGCTGCAGTACGTAGTGCAAGTGTATGTATTCGTGTATGTATGCTGTGCAGCAACCCGTGCCTCTGCAGAGGCTATATGGAGAATACGAGTGGGAAGTGGACAGACGTGGGAGATGCAGGGGGGGTCTGTGGCAGGATTGTTGGGCTGCCAGTGGGTGGCTGGATGTGGAAGCGGATATGGAATCCGATAAGCGGATCTCGATGCACGTGTTGGTTAGTCCGCATCTGGCCTGGGAAAATCGCGTTGCTGGATCGGGGATGGATCTTGCTTCTTGATCTTGGACAGGATCGATCTCATCGTCCTCTCATCCTCGTCTCAATCTGTCTCCGCTCTGGCACTTCCTCCAACGCCCATCCCTCGCGTGGCAGCGCCTTTAAATTCGCCTGTCTCCAGGCTCTCCAGCCCCCATCTCCCCCCCACCGTGACCCAGACTATCATGCTCGTCCCTTCCGCACCTCTCTCCGATATCGACAACGAACTTATCCTCCATGACGCACACAACAAAATCGCAGCAGGCCACCTCTACCTTCGCCAGCCACACACCGTCCAGATCATCCAGCTCGTCGAGTGCTCCCCACCCCCGCGCCGCATAGGCTCTGCCATCGACTCGGGCTCCGCCTCCTCTGCATCCTCCTGCGACTACTCGGACGAGTACTCCGAGTCTGCGCTCTCAGAGGACGCCATGGAGGAGGACGAAGAGGAGGAGGTGTGCTCCTCCTATTGCTCCTCCGACGTCTCCCCGGAGGAGCTTGAGACTCCGCCGTCCTTTGACGAACCAAGGGGCGACGGTGCAGACACGTACTCGGTGCGCATGAAGCGCATCCTTGCGTGGCGCGAGAACTTCGATGCCCAGATCGGCGCATCGCTATCTGGTACGTCCTTTCCCTTTCTTGGCCCCTCCTTTCTCCTAATCCCCCATTCCCTTATAGACCCCTCCCTTCCCCTCTCCCTCAAGCGCAAATGCGATCTAGAGGACCACGATGACACCGTAAGTTCCTCTACCTCCTCATACTCTAATACCCCTAACCTTCGTCCCCCGCTAGATGTCGCACACCTCCAAGCGCTCACGCTCGCAGGCATCTTCCCTTGGTGCCCTCTCGTGTCCCGCATGCGACGCATCCTTCTTCACGCCTCAGAGCCTCCGGCAGCACGGGCGCGATGCCCAAGCAAACAACGAGGCGTGCTGTGTGGCGGTGGAGTACGCATTTGAGTGAGGACCCCCTGGTGTGGACATGGCTTCCTTTGTCTCCGCCGCTAGCGCTGTGGAGGACAGTGGGGCGATAAGCTAAGCGAGCTACACACACACATCCACTTCTTCGGATTGTTCTCGCGACGGTGGCACCCTGTCCTGCCCTGCCTACACGCTACTTGACCCTCCCCTTCTCCCACCCTCATCGCATACCACCTACCCACACGTTATCACCGCCTCCCACATCTCTTACGTTCCCCAGCGGACGATAATCAGCATCTACTCCAAGGCCCCCCCCACCCAGCGCGGCGCGGCGCCGCACTGTACTAATCTCTCCCCGCCAAATTCAAGTCCAAATTCAAGTTTCGCTGCATTTGTATTCCCCACATATCCTCAATCAATCAACGACTGCGACTGACATTCAATCCATATCCACGCGCATTACTTATTTGCTTTGCTGAATCATCTTTCAAGTTTACGCCTTACTTACTCTTCACAGTACATACTTCATTGCTTAGTAGTTGTATATTATCCTAATCGCTTATAATTGTTCCCATATTTTATCGCCTACGTTACCCGAGTACTGCTCCCTAGCCTATACGGAACCTGCATAACTGCTAGCATCATATCGAAATTGAAATTTTTTGCATTGCATTGCCTAAGGTTTCGACCTTAACGGATTTTTCAAGAGGACGGGAATAGATTGAAGAAAAGAAGTATGGAAGAGAAAATAATTTGTTTAGCGCCTTCCCTTGCCTTCCTGTACATACAACTCTGCAACATCTTGCCATCGACGACTTTGAACAGGTTACTTAGGGATCTATCACACACTCGATCTTTTTTCCCAGCGTTAATTCGAACGCACACCACTGCATAAACTATGTAGCAACGGGAAGTTATGTATGGCATCGACACCTGGAACAATTGCTTTGGTGCGAGATTCCCTTTCAGCATCCCGAAACACAGGGGAAACTGAGCGATGTCAAGGTGCTTCCCCAGTGGTGGTGCGGCGACGGGACGGTGTCATGGGAAGCTATGCGCGTGTGAAGCGCTTTGTCCTTTCCTGTCGTTCCCAAGTAAATCAATCGTACATGGGAATTGTCTGCCCCTCCTCCCAAATCCCCTCTCCGATTAGCCGTTCCGAGACAACCAGACAGTGCCACCCGCGCCCAGGTGACGCTATCTTGCAGTACACTTGAGAATTTGGAACTTGCGGCGGTACGGGTCCAGGCTCCAGAGAGACAGACAGTAGGCCCAGAGTGACATCGCAGCCTTTTTTTTTTTTTCGTTCCCTGTCCATATGGCCCAGTTGGGTCGTGCGGGATCCCACGTCGAGCACGGAGGTGACGCTATGCAGCATGCTCGGAACTCGGTCCTTTCACGGGTTGGTGGGTGCGCCGACTTGGCAGTGGGCGACTTGGTGCTTGGTGGGTACAGGTGGGTGGGCGTCGCCGTTGACCCCACGCCCTCGCTCGCCCACTCGTTGAGCGTGACGCTCTGCTATGTTGCAGCTCTGAGCGCTCATTGACTATAATCAGTGATGCAGTGAAATCAAACTCGGTACACCACAATCACCCCGCTGAGCTGCCTCGTTAATCTTGTGGTACGCAGGAAGCGTGAATGCATATGGGTTAGCACCTGGGTGCGCCTTCGTCGCGACCTAGCCTGAATCCCCGGTCACCTGCGCCGCAACATCAGCACACACGATTGCATCGCAGGCCCAGGCAACGCCTCAGAATCCTCCCCCTACATCTAGGTCTTTAATTTTACTGATGACAATACCCAATGACGCAGATCTTGAATCTTCCTGAGGCTTTTCGACCGGGCGTCAGACTTTGTACTCTGTCCTCCATAGGAACGATTTTCTCTCATCCCCTCGCGACGTTCCTCCGCAATTTGTCCGCTAGAGGCAAATACTACAGGCGTTTACATAGTCGTATGAGCGAGATGATATGGTGATATGCCACCATGATCCATCGCATCTTGATCATGATCGGATTGTCGCCCCGGAGGATGGTTCGATTACACGCCCACCTTACACGGAAGAGGAAGAACAAGGAGGATTGCCAGGACGGGATATGGGTGTGGGGGAGGGAGTCAGAGAGGGCGTGTAGGCTATCATCTTCCCCGGACCCCAGACTTCCGAAGCCGAATCACACCGTGCGCTGGGGTACTATCGATGTACCCGTGCCCTTGCACTGCGGTCCGCAGGTGCGAGTTGAACTTCGAAGCTCTGGCTCCCCCGGTGCTGGGATTGACACGCTGGGGATGGCAGATGGACGCGGGAGGAAGGCAGGCCTGGTTTCTCCTGGGTTTCTCCAGCCATCTACTCGGAGACTCGTATTCCCTTTGCCCTGGTCCCGGTCCTGGTGGTGCTGCATGTACGGAATCGACAATGAGGCGGTTCTCAGTCTGGGTCTCAGGATGTTCTTCGGGCTTTTGCTGAGAGTGAAATCTCTGCCTTGTGCATCGAACAAACTCGAGTTCGTATGCTTTGTTCCTTCTTGAGCACGAAATCATGTTATTGCTATGAATGTCTCCGCACAGTGCACAGGCAAAGGGTTTGGTTATTTTTGTTCGAGCGAGTATATCATATGAACTTCCACTGTGGTATCATCACAAAGGCAGTATCGCCGTTGCATTCTCAGCACTATCGATAGGAATATCAATCTCATTTGGACATCAAGATGCTTCAACTTTCAGAGGCTCTCTCAGGCCCTTTGCTTCCTGCACTTTTTTCAATCGGATAACGTGCCAGCATTCTGGGGTTTGGCAACTGCAATCTAATATATTGTCAGCTGGGTGCAATTCCTTTGACGCATGTACGGAGTCTCCTCAGTTTTGGGTTGTCGTTTGTCAAAAAGATTGTTATCCCGCCGCGCGATCTCAGGGAAGACTCCCCACGACTGATATTTTTCATTCAACGTGAACGTTCGAGAGTGGGTTGGACCATGACAAAGGGGTCCTTGAGCGGCTGCACGCTGCAGCCACTCCAACTCATGTCCGGCGACTAATATCGATGAGTGAAGGCCTTGAGAAAAAGCGTTCCTGATTTGGTGATATCAGGTCGACAAAGGCGAGTAGCGAGGAGTTGCGTTGTTCCCGAGAGAAGCGGTTGCCCCTTTGAATGGGATAGCCCTGCCTACGCGACATCTCATCTGACAGCTGAGAATTTGAAAGCGGCGCGGCGGGAAGGAGGGCGACGCCCGGACTCCTCGTTGCCTGCATTGTGTACATAATTTTCTTTCGCCAGATGTACTCCAGCTGCCAGGCGGTCTGGGAAAATGCGTGTGTGCAAGCATGATCAGTTCCTAAACTTGCTTGATTCGACGTTGATCTTTGCGAGTGCGGCGCTGCCGTACACTGTCAAGGACAATGGGCGTTAAGAAAGGCACAGAGAGAGTTCGGACCGTGAGCTCCATGTGCGAACGTCCTTCGAACAAGGCAAGACCGCTGGATGTAATTTATTGGCTACACCTACCTCCGTGCTCGTCGTCACGGCAGGGTCGAACCTCCGCACTCATGCGTCGATGTGGGGTAAAGAGTATGTTCACTTACCACGGTGTACCCATGGGGGTGATCTCTCCCGCCGCCGCGCCGCTAAGAAGCCAGCACGAAATCTTTCACGAATCGCGACAGAACAGACAACGATCAGGACGGTGGATCGTATAATGAACAGCTCTACTTCCATCTCAATGTGCAGATGCTGTGACATAAGTCAGGATCGCACGAATTTCGGAGCGGGATGCGAGCATTTCATTTATAGATCGTGCACGGATATAGTAGTTACGTTCCCAAGCGCTTTTGCCCACGGTTACTCAACGCACCTGGGACGGTGACTAAATTATTTGCCCACCGGTATCCTCTGCGGCGGCTCTGGCCGCCGTTCTGCCAGCATACGGCCGGCATATGGCGGCTTACCGACGGCCGATGCCGCCACTTTCCGTTGACGTTTACGAAGCTGTCGCAAAACTGTCGAGCTCGTTGCTTTCGCTAAGCTTCTTCAAGGGCTCTCAGGCCATTCTACAGGTCCTATTCGACTGTGTTCTGCTCGCCTGCCGAAAAGGTGTCTTACTCTTTACGTGGTTCACCTCTTCTCGGCGGAGCCACCCTCTCGAGCCCTGGAGCTTGTGTGCACTACCCGTTTTCGAAAGGCCTGTGAACGCGCGCAGCGCAAGTTGGAGCTTACTATACGCAGCACACTGAGAATCGTCGATGAATCCTCTGGAAAACACCCCAATACAGCACAGAGTATCTTTGGCTTTGGGTTCACACTTTCATACTCTAGATGAAACGCCACTCCAAATGTTCTCAAGGTCCCACCTTCTTTCCCTTTGGAATGACGCAAAATTATCTCTCTTTTCCTTGCAAACACTCTCCGCCGACTTCTCTTCGGCGCCCCGTTGGCCACTAATCGTGCCAACATCCACCTCTGGTGTAAAATTGAATCTGAAGAATGCTTTGACGTCTAGAATGACCATTCGCGTAAGTAGGACAAACAGCTGCTCTCACGGCCAGAGACCTACACCTATGGTCATACCTTTCGTCATTCAGGAGTTCTAGCAAGAATCCAAAATCATGCTCCTCAAGTAATTTGCCGTGACACCTATTTGTGCACTAGTTCCTCTCTGTAGGCGAAAAATTACAGAAGTGTTAATACTTCTGCTGCGTACTCGTGGTGTGATCAAGGTTTCTTCGTTCCTTTTGCGACCATGAATCTTCCCAAGCGTAGTGATCGGCGGTACGCAAACACGAGAAAATACCCTTACCATGCCAATATGCACGGCCTTTGAAGGGATTCTGTCAAACTTTAGCAGAGCATCCTGTGAACGGGGGGCGCAAGCTGTTCGATCCAGACCACTTCTGCGGCGATGTGTCTTTGTGATATGTTCGTGTGCGTCGGCCCTTTCTTTGGGGAAGCAATTTGTCCTGAAGCAGGGTCTGGTTTCCTTTTGTCTCTCACCGCGCGGGATCACACGCACAGCGCTATTTGCACAACCTACCACGGCGACCTGGCCCTCCCGACGCTTGTTCGTGACCCGCGGAATCGGCCATGACGGTCTGAGCTTGTCGTATGACTGTGATGGCGGCTTCTTCGTGTGTTCTCGATGTATGCTCATGACCGCGGAGAGCATCTGCTTGGACTTGGGCTTGGTCATATTGTGTAAAGAAGTCTTAGCTTGCTCATCGTCTATCCTTAGTCTGCCCCTTTGATCCTGTGTAAACTGCTATGAAGTATGCCGTTGTCGGACACACTATGGATCACAAGCTATCGCCCATGTTGACATCCTGTGAACGCCGTCGAGGAACATCCTCCCATAAGCGCATATCAAGGGCGGGCCCACACCTTCTCTGCTACATAACCCCGAGTATCGGTAGCTGCGTTCTGGGCAGGCTCAGACATCCATAAGTCCTTTTCACTATGAATACTCTTCCTTTCGGCGAAGATATCTATCATGTCGTTGTATGCGGTGATGCGTGGTCATCGGTAGTCGCATCAGCCCGAAAGTCTCGTTTTTTCTCATACTATAGCCTGAAAGTCTTCGAAACTCTCATGTGTGCCGAAAGCATTCACGAAGATCTTCTCTTTTTATTCGCATTAGCGTCTTTGGCTTTGTGCTATGCCGTCTCCTCCATATGCGGTCTCATCGCTTCATGGCCCTTCTTGACGATTTTACACAAGTTACAGCATCGTGCATCCCGCATGCGTCACCTCTGTGTGAAAGAAGCCATAGCGAGGGAATATGTTCTATGTAAATCACGGATTTATCGTGGAAAGAAGCAAGAGAATTCAGAAGCGTCATCAGTGACGGGAGCTAGAACGAACAGCCAGGTCTTACATTCTTGTTGGCCAGGCTCGTTCATTCACAGCCCGAGATGACGGCCTTTGCGCAACAAGATGTTGGATGAAGCGCCATGGCCTTGTTTTCAATGATCCGTGACTCGTCAGGACAACTGTGCGAAGCATCACCATGCGTTGCAGTTGGATCGTGACCAAGCTACTATGCCTTCTCACGATGGCGGGAAGACAGCGACTATCGACAGTGCTGAGCGCTCGGCAGAATAATGAGGTTTGAAATTCAAATTTCAGGTGCGTGCTTCTGCTGTGCTCGGAGTAGGTTGAACAATGGAAGTGCAGATAACATCTCCATCATCATTCTCGCTTGAGTAGTCGAATCGGCAACGCCTACAGCACCATGAGAAAATAATGAGAAACTAATCAGACACACTTACCGACGCCGAGCATAGATGACGCGTATAATAAAAAATGCTATGATATTTTTTTCTTCAGCGTTTACAAGCGAGATAGAAAATAACCGCCCATCTGCCTTCACACACCCACGTCTTCCCAGACGCCAACAGCGAAGGTAAAAATACTCCGCTCTCACACTGAGGGCTGAGACGAACATCCCGCACCGACATCAGGATCGTTCGGTGCGAACCCCGATGGCATGCAAAATCATTGATATCAGATATGATGCTGGGACGATCCTTCGATTGTGAGGCTCTGTAGGACACCATTATGCCGTTAATAAGCCGAGGGCGCTTGAGCAGCTCAGTATCTTGTTACCTTATTGAACAGGTTCGTTCAGCCTAAGAGTAACCCAACGACAAGTACGGAGGATTATCAGTTGAAGAAGTTTTGACTTGCTGCGACGAAGACACTGCGCATGAAATATATTCAGTACGGAGTAGAACCAAGCATAAGAAACGTAATAAATGTATACAAACCTGCGCAGCCATAACGATAACCCGGTAGCATCGTGCTCACCCGTGATTTCGTGAAAAGCACAACGGTGAATCCAGGGTGACTCTGAGAAATCGAAAGAAAACATGCGACGAACATGATGACCTTCGGAACACTACAGCCGGGCCAAAGGGATTTTTTTATTTTCGTTTCCGTCACGAAGTCCCACACTACGCACGAAATCTATAACCACCGACCACGAATTAAGCTAAGACTGTTTCTCAAAGATAACGGGCACTGCGGATAACGCACTAGGGTATATATTTCGCAGATTGAGTGCACCCGTTAGGACTCGGGTTAAGCACCCCTCCAACCTGGCTTAAGGTTTAAAGTTTATTAGCTCCGTAGTCAGTCGAAAGTGGCTCCATTGATATTAAAGCAGCAAAAGGGAGGCAGCTGTGGTCGGGCGTGCCGCGGTAGCGCAACCTCCCTAAATATCTCTAGCTAAAGATCGAAAGAACAGCATTAACAAAAGTCTTCCGATTCTCCAAAACGGTAGAGAAAGCACACGATGTCGAGCGGGCCCGAGATACTAAAATGCAGATGGTGACAAAGGATGCTTGCAGAATGGAGTCGCTATTCGGCATTGTGTGAATGCGGATCCTCGTTTGTAAGCACAAGCGGACCATTGGAAATAATAATAGAGGATAATCGGTCCCGAGCGGAGACTAGCCAGCATTTGAATGATTAGAATTTTTTGAGGCGCGGAAGGAAATGGATAATCGATGGGTTGCCGTGCGACCAATGGTATGCAACGAGGCAGTGAGCGTAGCTAGATTCATTGCTGCTAGGAAAAGGGTTCTATCCTACTTTGGTGTAGAAATAAGCTCCGGAGTCTCTCTTAATGTCTCCAAAGTCACGATCATCGGTGAAAAGGCAAAGGGACAGTCCTTTAAGGAGAAAAGAGCCTGCAGGATAACATGAAGGGTCTGGAGGTCAGTGGTCCAGGAACTCCTATGGATATAACGCACGCTAGTCCCAAGGCCGATCCAAATCCCGACTATCTTGAACCTTTCCGCGTTGGCGTTACCAGTAATCCAAGAGAGTTGGTTTAGCACGTGCCACGAACGTTGTGCGTGAACAAAAGGGCTTGAGAAAGTCGTCGATGACTGATCTATTTATATCTATTTTCTATAACCTTTACATACTTTATGTAAGCTTCACTCATTGTGCAATCTCCTCTGCGCTCAGAAAGAGTATTCAGAATAGAGCTCCTGAATTAGT
Source organism: Nidularia sp. FH-822889 (assembly GCA_036937115.1). Taxonomy (NCBI): domain Eukaryota; kingdom Fungi; phylum Basidiomycota; class Agaricomycetes; order Agaricales; family Nidulariaceae; genus Nidularia; species Nidularia sp. FH-822889. Next base: position 55,415 of record JASFDF010000073.1, read on the forward strand.
CTAGATTGACTTTGTATTATAAATTAAATTATTGCTGGATGTTAAGTAACAATAATGAAGAATTCGGTCAGTGTTTGATAGAAGACCAAATGCTAAATTATATTCAACTGAACCTGTACAACCCCCACTGGAATATGCAATCGCTTTGTGATGAAATCATAAGTATAAGGATGGATAAGAGAAATAAAACCAAAATCCAGAGAACAGGAGCATTTGAATTTTTGTAATACTGTAAATTTCCAGCTGCAAGAGAGGTGCAAACTCAATAAGAATAGTCATTAGTAAATTTCTCTCCGAGTGTACAATTATCCGCTCACTGGTATATCCACATTTGGTTTCGTTCTCCTATCGGGAATCAATGTAACAGTTCAATTCTTTTTGGCACTTGGACTTAGAAGTGTAATTCATGTGTACATTTGTCTTTTCAAAGTGTTCACCCTCTCTAAATCATAGAATCTTCTCAACACTAGTGGAAATTTTGTGAATATTGGCCCTGAGACAAATAGTAAAGCTTTCCTAAATGCTGATAGATTCAATCTATGGGCTAAACAAGATGTAAATCCTTCCTGCACACTTGATATGCTTCATTTAGGACAAAACTCCCCTAATATCTGCACAGTTCCAAGTGCCGTGCATTGTATTCCTATTATTTTCTCTCAGATTTTGTTATTGCAAGCAAATTGCCATGAGTATTACTTAGTTTTCTAGCAGATCTTTCATAAATAAGATGCTGTACCTTTGTGCTAACATCTAAGAGGCTTGTTTTCTGTGGAATAAAATGAAAGAAGCAAGTGAAAGAGCTGATAGAGAGCAGCTTGATTGGCATTGTAACAGTGAATAATAATGATAGAAAATGGAAATACTGAAAATATACTGAAAATAAAACTATTGGCTCATACATGTAATAGATAGCAGCTATTTTGAATAAATATGACATGTAGCTTTCAGATGCAGCAGATTTCAAGTCAGTAGCTACAGTGGTTGTGAAGAGTGAAGTCAGATTGTGATTTGCTATCACATCTGATGGTGCATAACTGTATGTATGGCATCCAAAAAATCTATCTACTCCTACATCCCCTCAGACAGCATGAGAATTTTGAAAAAATGTACAGTCCAACAATAAATGAGCCTAGCTTGGAAGTGAACCTAGGGCCTTGTACTACAGGGTTAGAATTCCAGTACTCAATGCCCAAGCATGTTCTAATGTTCCATGATTACATTATATCACTCCAAAAATTCTACTGTTAAATGGGAGTACTTGCTCTGGTATGCACTCGTATGGTAGGGGAAAAAAATAGTTATCACAAATCACGTGATGGGCCTGACTGGGAATTGAACCCAGGACCTCCTCGATGATAGAACTCCAGCAAATTACTGGGATTCCCTAACAAGGAATCATACTACTAGACCATCAGGCCACATAATTGAGGGACAGCCGAAAGTATACAAAGCTCCCAATACAATAGTGATACATTAAGTGAGGAGAGGAGTATTATGAGTATGACGTAAATCAATGGTTATATCTCCCTTCGCAAAGCTCCAAATTAAATGGACGTGGGTAGCAAGTCACAAGATCCGGACGTAACGTACATACTGCATGTACAGCACACACTCTTCCCCAAAAAAATCGGATTTTTTAAAAACAAACATTATTAACGCCATACTCAGTACACTCAAAAAAACAAGAGGGTATATATATACTGTACTGTAGTAATAGTAGTGGGTAGCTAGCTAGCTATCCGATGATTCGAGGTCGTGGTGTAATGTAGCGGTCGTATGGGGAAGGATAGAAACAGGGATTAAATAACAGACATCCACCACGGGCAGGCACAGATCTAGTCGCATAATTACCCAATTACCCCCCTGTCCGCCCAATATTAAGTGAGTCCTTCTTTCAGATTTTCACCCGCGAATCTTCCAATCTAGCATATATACAAACTAGCCTACCAGAATCGCGTGTTCTTGGGATCGAGCCCATTTGCCATGCGTAGGAGGACGATGTTTGCTGTTAGGCTGGAGAACTGCGAGAGGAGAAAGGGGGTTAGTTGTTTGTTTGGAAGGAGAGGAAAGGAATAGAAAGAAAAAACATAAGTGAATGGTATGGGACGGGAAAAAAAAAAACGGCGAAAAAAAGTTGAAGAAAAGAATAATTTCCGACGAAGAACGTCCCTGAAGAAAAATAAGGTCCTGCGAAGATCGAATCCTCGCAGAAGAATATGCCGAACGACAGAAAACCCTCCAAGGAAAGAACCCCTCTAAAAGAAACAAACGCTTCGTAGAAAAAAAAACGCATTAAACCAAAGCCCCTTCAAGCCCCCTCACAAGAACCCCTCCATCCTTCCGGCCAAAAAAAAAAAAACAACTCACTCCATTCCCCACGAACACCTCTGCCCGCTGCCCAACATACATATCCAGCGCCTGGCTCACGTGTTTCTCCTCCCACCCCACATCCAGATCGCGTGTCGTCGCGAGGCCGTCCCAGTCCCATTCCAAGTCACCCCATCCGTCTTTGTCCTCTTCCTCATCGTCCTTGTCATCATCATCGTCGTCATCGTCTCGTTTTCGGAAACCGAACCACGAAGAAGACCCACGCCGCCGGGAGCGCGCGGCATCCGCCTCCACTGCGCGCTTCACCTCCGCCAGCCACGCGGGGTCCCCATTCGTCATCACGTATACTCTTCTTAGCTTCTGCCGCCGATGCGCCATCGTGGCGTCGTCTTTGGTCTTGGGCGTTTTATCATGTGAGGGGAGCCAGGCGCGCTTTTTGAGGTGGTCCGCGTGCGGGGTGTCTTGTATCTCTGTATCTGAGGAGGAGGAGGAGGAGAGAGAGGAGGAGGAGCGCTCGGAGATCGCTTGTAGCGCATTCCACTCCTTCACTACCTCCCTCACGCGCCTCACCACATCCTGCACCTCCGGCCAACAGTGCACCTGATACGCCCTCTCATACGCACGCACCGCGTCCCTCTGCTCCTCCCCCTCGAACTCCTTATACCGCTCATCCTCCTCCTCCCTCTCCTTCTCACTCATCCCCTTCCTCCGCTCCGCATCCCCATCTAGTGTAACCGGCAGCGGGAACGGAATGTTGATGCGCTCGCCTTGCGCATTGTGAGGGCGCGGCGGGGCGACGAAGCGGTCCGGCAGCTGCGGAAGGGTGTTCAGGCCCGTGTAGGTCGAGGACCAGTTCGCGAGGTGGAAGCAGTGGTCCTTGAAGTCGCCTCGGCGCACATGGAGCGCCAGGATCGGCAGGGGGAGGGGGTTGGTCGGGGCAGGCAGCACGAGCTTCGGGGCGGCCTTTTGATCCAAAGAGGGCACCGGGGACACGAAGTCCGCTGGGGAGTAGATGTATGGGTAGATGAACTCCATCTTGGAGAAGACGGAATGGTAGAGGCGGGAGAGGAAGGATGGGGGCGGTGGGAGGGAGAGGAGGGAAGAGGGGAGGAAGTGCTGTGCGTTTTTGACGAACATGCGTTGGATGAGGGGGGACCAGGTGAATTGCGTGAGGATGGGGGAGTTGGCGATGACAGGCCAGATGTCGTGTACACGCGAGGAGCCCATTATCCTGCGAGGAGCATCAGCGACCAGGACAAAGAAAACGAAAAAACCAGAAAAAAGCCTACCAGATATCGAACAACTGCGGACTGTCCCTCTCCAGCTCCACACACCTCTCCGGCATCTCAATGAGCTTCTTCACGAACGCATCCATCGTTTCCTTCGCCGTGTTGTCGCTCTGCAGCGTGTGCAGCACGCCCTCGCTCGACATCACCACTCTATCCGGGCAGATCTTGCGGAAGTGGTTTTTGGATATCGCGCGCGGGGTGGAGCGGGTCTCTGGGGAGAGGGAGGTGTTGAGGAAGGGGTAGCCACCGAGCGGGCCGGCGACCATGGTGGTGATGGGGATGCGGGAGGGCCGCCAGTGCCCGTTGTACCCTGCGTAGACGGGCCCGTCGATGTCCCAGGTATAGTTGTCGTATACGAATCTGGCGGATTATCAGCTAGGCGTTCAAATGTTAGAGCAGAGAGGAGCAATACGCACCCGCGTCCGGTGAGATATGTCAGATGCGCATTGAGAATCATCTCCTGCAGGGCATTGCCCCACCCAGCATAGCGCTGGTGATTTGCGAGGAAGACGTATTTCGCCTCCTTCCCGTCGGGGAAGGGCGCATCCTCATTGTTCTGCGGGAGAGTGTCCTCCCACGCGGTGTACCGTTCGTACAGCGGCGGGTAGGGATCGTCGGGGCCCGCGGGATTGCGCTCGATGGTGTCAGGGTAGGGCGGGTAGCCCTGCAGGTTTTGGGGTAGCTGCGCGTCGGAGACGGAAGCGGACAGGGAGGAGGGGAAGTGTGAAGGGGGTACGGGGGAGGAGGTTTGCGAGGGGACGATGAAGAAGATGAAGAAGATGAGGGAGAGCACGGCGAGGATGAGTAGGCGGGCGTAGCGCTTTGTTATGCCGGCACGTAGGAGGAGACGCGGGGAGAGGTGGCGCTTGGCGGAGGAGCCGGGGGAGGCGGGCCCAGGGAGGAGGGTGTACTCGCGCCAGGGGGCGGAAGGCATGGCGGGGGTGGGGGCGGGGGCGGGGTATGATTTGTATTCCAATTTCCAGATATGCGGGCCCCAAGGACTGTCTAGTCAGATTCCACCTATTCCAGGAACTCTAGCGCGAAAATAGGGGGCGCAAATTCGAGTATTCCGGGTATTGAGAAGAGAATATAGAAAATTCAATGCTCGTGCGATGGTCTATGGTGTTCCACGTCCGCAACGCGCACGGTGGCATACTCACTGCCACTGATGATTTTTCACTATTACATAACACATGCGTTGACATTCTTGATCATGACAATGTCATCCATAACGATGCCCAGTGCTTCAGCCGCACTACACGACGATCCAAATAGCATGGGACGCTGCATGGTACGTACTCACGGTGATATGCATTTCAAGTCGCAGTTTCTTCCAAGACGACTTCCGTTCTGCCCGACAGTAGCGCCCACTATGTGCAACGCGCTCCCTACAGTCCATAGATAGCTGCTTGAATGACGAATCTTGATTCAGGACTGAATACAGACGCCGAACTTACCTGGTTTCTACTTATATAGGCTCGAAGGATTGCTCTCAAATTGGTTCGGAAAGACAATAAGATTTACCGAGAATATACCCACTAGTGACTATACTCTTTTCCCAAGTCGCCGTTCCCATGGAATGTGCAACTGACACTACAGGAAATCCCATAAAAATGTCCTCAGAATTACCTCCAGCCAATTGCAAGGCGCTCCAGATAACCAGATAAACATTTGGTCAAAGTTGACCCACCATTACCCGTGCGCCCACAGATTCGTCATCGCCGTCGTCGAAAGTACACTGGCTTACGGGATCTATAGTTTCGCAAACTTTCCTCAATCTTGCATCAAGCCGTGTAAGCCGCTTCAAAAGGTTTGATTAATATTCAGGCAGAATTGACTCACTGTTGATCATACTTCCGCAGACTCATTTACCGAGTTCTCCTCGTCGCCTCCTCGAATGAGCAACTTACATGAAATGCAGACCCATAAAGGCTGCCCCCTACCGATTGCAAGCCTCTCCAACAGGTCACATTAATATTTAGTCAGAGTTCTCTCACCGTCACCGATACCCCCTCCACAGACTCCTTATCGCCCTCGTCTAATGCACAATTTATGACTTCCTCGATGCCTCACCAGGCTGTGCAAGTTGTTCTGGAAAGTCAGACACGCATTCCATCGGAATTACTCACCGTTTAGCATCCTTCCAGACTCGTCGCCGAAGTCTACTCCCCAGTCGAACATACCAGAAACCTGGTATGCACACTCGGAAAGTCCTTCATCTTCTTCAAGTTAGTCACAATTCGCTTCCGAAGGTCAGATTAACACAGAATTTAGTCACTGTTGAGCATCCTTTCACAGACTTGCTGCCCAAGCCATCGCCCCTGTGAATATGTAATTTATATCATCTACAGTCGCCCAAAATTCGCTCAAACTACTTAACTCTTGCATCACAACCATCCGTATGAAAGCCCGGGGGCCAAACTCAAAAAGTGAGGTTAATATTTCTTGAGAATTTACTTACTGCTGATCATATATATGCATATTCTTTGTCCCAAACACCCCCCCCCCCCCAATTTATATTTCTCCAATTCTTCCTGAAGTCTGTCTCAAAATTGATTCAGAAAACTATGTTCACAATTATTAAAAATCTACTCACTATCGGCCATTTTCCCGCGCAGCACCTACTTCCCCACCATCTGCCATCCTTGTCCAATCACCAGTGACCTAGCGCACCTTATAATTCAGGTGTCCGTATAACCAGTACGCGGCCCACTTCCGACGCCATGTCCCGCGGAATTTGATAGAGGGCCAAGTATTAGCGCTGGGGGCGTCTTCAAGAGTACCTGGAAGCTTGATATAGATCGATGACGCCCAGAGGGACCAGAACCTCCCAATGCTTTTCAACTTGTTTTCACTGCCCTTGCAACGCACCCTAGAAGAAAATTCCAAAGCAAGCAGGGGCCGAAGCGGCTATGAAATTAAGAGGAGTTCCATACACTGCGCTCCTTCGCCGCATATATGTAACGCCAACTGCGCGCGGAATAATGGTATCAAGGAATTAAAATAGCACATGAAAGGAGGTTGCAAGTGGGCAGGCGGCAAGCTGACGCCGGCGACAAGGTCACGCCGCCCACAGGTGTCCACGCACGATTCGGGTGGCATGGTGTTGGTCGATCTAGACTTTGTAATTGCTGCACTAGGGCTCGGTGACCCTGCCTTCACTATATACATACGATAGCTGCTCTGCGGACTGGCTTTCTCGTGCCGCTCATGGCATTCCTCCAAGACATCCGACTACTTCAAGTCGACCGCTTGCTTTATTCAAGTAATATAAAGCGGCGAGCCTATTTTCCCCCCAGATGTTACACTATGCAATATTTTGAATTCCTCTACACTGGGCCATGTACAACTTCTACATCTGACTCCACCCTTCGACTCGAAAAACCTTTGACGACTTCCCAGACGTGAGCATTTCTCTCCGGCTCTTTCTTCCCACTGATCTTCCCCGCTCGCGTCTACATTCTGCGGGGCTTAGCTTCCTCCTCATGTCTTCGATGTGAGCCGATGATGAAGTGCACGCCTAATGGCGACAAGCAACGGCTTTCGAAATGAAGACCACCAAACTCGTTGGCTTCGACGGGCTGTTGTTGACGGATCGTCGACTGCGCAGATGATCCATGCGACATTTATTTTGCATTTCGTGCCGCGCCAATAAGGCCTCGGGAACGTGGACTAGGGAACGCGGACTAGGAGATTTCGCGCGTATGAGACCAAGGGGACGGTGCGATGTCAAACAAAACGATCACGAAATTATTTTAGCTTCAATTTGGATATACAAGCTTTCGTCCTTGACCGTCTGATGTATGCATTCACAGTACTCCTAACACGAAGTGGCGTTCGTCACCAATACCATCAAACCCGTTGGCTTCTCGAAGACTTGTTTCTCATCTTACCACTTACTCTCGACGTGAAAACAATCAGCAAGAAGAAATACGACTCTGAGGGGGTCCTAACGATGGTTCTGCCACTGGGTTGGCATCCCAGGCAATCGTATCAATAACAAGAAGTCCACACGCGATTGAAATCCGAGAAGCGAACTATCTTGGTGCCAGGAATGTGAGGAGTAGATGTCGAACTCACAATACCCATGGAATGGCACGATTTCTACTGGATACGTGCGTATGTTAACCGTCGTCCAGTATCACATGAAATGACGCTGAATTTTTTAAAACTTCGATATGGAGAGGGCGCTGAAGTGACTCTGAAGGGCATACTATGTCAAAGGCTGTGAAGTCTTGCCATTTCTTCGGACAAAAATTCCTTAGTTGGTGCTTAGGGGCCTTTCTCTGGAGGATGGGTGACAGGGAGGCTGGAGCTGACACACACCGACGTACCGAGTTCTGGGAAACGAATGGAGTTGGACCCTTTGATAACCTGGGCCAATTTCAAATTATCTGATGATGAGGTTGTCAATCTCTGTGAAACTAGAGGGGGGTCTCCTCTCACTCTGGGGGCGGGTATATTTTCGTCGTACTTTGGCCATTTGTTCTCAGGTAGGATTCCATGGACATCATGCAAATAAGACAGCTCATTGTATCCCGTGTTCCAGGAAACAAATCATATTTGTCGTATTCACGAGCTGTACATGCCCTCGGGGACGTGGAGCTGGTTAATGCGCACCAAAAATACGGTGCGATGACTGTTATGGGGTTTCGAAAGCTGCATGGATGTCAAACAGCATGATGACGCAACTTTAAACCTTGAAGCGGAAAGAACAACGTTGCTCTACGCATACCAAACATGGTGTGTTCTTGTCGTTCTCTCTAGGTCCAGATCTTGCTATTCTTGTGCCAAGAATTTCATTAGGAAGTCTTCTTTTATTTTAGGACATGACCAACGCGAGATGTAAATCACCGCATGCTATCCTGGGGATAGCCTAGGAGGGTTCAATCACGCATGAGGGGATGAAGATGTACTGGGCGTGATATCAATCAGCAAGGTTCGAAAACTCAGGCAACGATGTCGAACAAGGTGATGATGATACTTTCCATCCCAATATGGAAAGAACAAAGCTTACTCTGTTGATGATACTTGCATGTCAAAGATGGGTATTAGGCTCTTGTTATAGGCCTTTCGTCGTTCATCATTCTAGGGGTTTTTTTTTTCATTTTGGGACACTGCAACATTGCCTTCTGGGTTTAACTCTGTGCATGGACCAAACCGCGGGAACCCAGTCACATCGGCCGTATTGATTAGCTGCTGTACGTGTACATGGAAGCTCGGAGGCTCCTACACAATAATTTTCTCGTCAATGTATCTGCGTATGGGACCAAGGGGCCGATATGTTGCGAACAGCAACGAGGGCTCCGTGCAACCCAGCGTACCGCCACTTCGGAAGTCAATCCGAACTTGTGCATTTACGTAGAGCATATCGGCGCCGCGGCTCCGTCCAAAGTTTCTCTCAGTCGAAGGCTTCTTAACCCCACAAGTCACTACTGCTAGCATAACGCTTTGGAGATGAATTCATCTTTCGTCGGCCGAGTCTTGACCGGCTCCTCTGCGAAATTATATTGCCTATACGACAGTCTAGGCAACGAGTTCTTTCTGAACATGGAGTTACTCATTGTGAAGTATCTATTCTGATGGTTCAATCACTATACTAAGCATTGAATACTCGATTCTTTTTTGAACAAGTGCTATCTCGCAGCTGCTAAACTGTATTATTTTCTTCCTCGAGACATCCGCTCCAGTGTCCTATACTTAACTCGTCTCCAGCTCCAGGTAAGCTTTCGGACGAATGATACCGCCTATGGTACTGAAATGGGAGCGTGGAACTTGTACGCCACTGTTACTCTAGCTCGTGTGCTGAAGTACTTAAATCAGGATACATTAGTCTTGGAAGTGGAAACACGCTACACTGGTGGATCGCGAAGTCGACCTGTGCGTGTATTTAAGCACAGTCATGTTCCTTTACATCCCGCGTCGAAGACATGAATGTACACGTTCCGACCCGAGCTCCAGATAAGCCTAGGACTTACCATAAAAGTAATCCTCGTACTCTGGAGTGCTGAAATCTATTTATACATCAGCGAGTAATATTCGACATGTTACTGACTGGGACTCTCTCTGATTCCGTTCCGTCCTCGGAGTCGCCGTAACCTAAGGTGGAAAATTATATGCTGAAAAAGGACATTATCAACTACGTTTCTTCGAACTCCGTCGAGGACTTCCGGCGGATTCTGAAGATCGGAAGCTTGACGTTCCAAGCCTTCGTCATTTTCATTGACTTCACGAAGCAGTCTATTTTTAGAACTGACGCAGCAAATCGCATTCCTCCCATTGCCTCTGTAATCCAACACCATCCCTCTATCACAATGGCAGCCTGTAATACCGTATACTGTGGCTTTCATCTTTATTTTGTGCATTATTATCTTATAGAATTGCTGCACTTTACTGGTTTTTGTTCTTATGGAAGTCCGTTCATGCTACTGTGTCAAATCAATTGATTCTATCTGAGTTGTTTAATCTCAGCCTTTTCGTGCAGAAACGAGTTATTATTGTTGATCCGGGGGAGTTCGAGATGTAAATGTGGTATGTTATCCTTTCTAATTTTCACTTAAAGTACTGGAATCAGTGTTTTCATAGAACATCGTGGCCCTTCATATAAATAATTCCGTTATATTACATCTTCGCTCGAACTTTCTCCATAAACGAAGCACGTAATGATGAACATCGACTCCGCAACAACGTTACATTTATCTTCGTGCACGACCCGAATTTGCTTTAGCCCAAAACACCCTGCGAGGCTGGCAACATCCGATATTTTCGTCCGTCTCCTAAGATCATGCATCACCTGACTAACATATCTACATATACAGCATTACTTACCTTCAATATTCCCACTCTTTGACATGCCGTGGAATTTCAGCCTGTGACTGAGCGACCAGATTGCTGCCCAGTGGAAATCTTGGCAACAGTCAAACTCGGGCTGGCATCCCCAAAAATAATTTATGTTTCCAGGCTGTTCTCAGTGGCATTCTCTAACGCCCGATTTGACGAACTGGTTATCCAAGAGTATCGGAGTTTGATAGTGGAATGTTATGTACCACAACAGTTGGATTCCCACTACTCCAGTCATTGGTGGGTGTCTAGACTTCTCTTATGAAAAATACAGCAGCACCGTGGGCTTTAACTCTTCGCTGGCCTTCTCGATATCTCACGCTGACCCGGATGCGTTTCTTTCATGTAGCTGCTGCGCATTAATTTCTTTTAACATACAGCAAGCTACGTATTGGCACTTCACGTTGCTTTCTGTGTTTTTTTTGTACTATTTGTGTCCCAGGAGTTAGAACAAAAGATGTTTGCGTAATTTGACAACTCCGATAAGTAACCTTTCACAGTTTCAAGGCAATCGTATAATGTGGAACATGGACTAAATAAAGAAATAAGTACACTGTTTCACCCCTCCTTCGCACACGTGAATGAGATCTTCGATATTTTACCTTAGTTTCAAATTGTTATGATTTCTCAGTTGACATTATGGTCCATGGCATCTTGGGCTTGTGTATGCCAATTTTCAGATTAGAATTCAAAGCAGAAGGTCGTCACCTCCGTTGAGTAAAATGGAGACTCATTTTGCGTCGAAATCCATCCTTCGCACACCTTGACACCACTCATTGATGGCAGATGGGGTAGTTTTGACTGTGCCATTTCGCCACTTTGGGACTCCAACTTCCAATGTTATCTTTCTTTCGTGATCAACTCTTTCCCGATCCTGATAAAACTTTGCAAAGTCATGTCCAAGGTAGCTTTATTTATGATATAAAAATTTGATAACATAAAATATGCTTGCTCAAATAGTATTTTAGCAGCCAATTCACTCAAACAAGGAAAATGTCCGATTTTGCATAGTGGTGGAACTCTCTTGAAATAAGAAATGGCAAGATCACTCTGAAATATATTTTACACGTTGATGCCATATATGCAAGTATGTATATAAAATATTTTAAGTATTTGGATAGAAACTGAGAGAGTAATCGGCAAGTGTGCAAAGGACCAGTGAATCACCGTAATGAGCTTTCTTCGTCTAGAGCGGCCACTATGGCATTTTCCATCTCCAACTTTCTAGCCTCTTGAGCTATTTACTGTCTGTTATGAAATTTCTAACAGTCCTATCAACAAGAGTCCCATCTAGAGTTATTTTGAAAATTATCTGGGAGCCTAACCTGGTTTTTTTTATCTGTGGCAGATCCGGTGGTTTCGAACGCGTGGGCTTTAACACTTATCTGTTGAGACTTGGGTAACAGTAAAGGCCATATTTCTACCAATGCGGTGATGTTTACGTTGTTGGAGGTGCTTTACAGTAACGGCAGGTTCCTTAGTACGCCACAATGTGATACATCTCAAATGACTTAATGAAAAGAATCGACGAACGAGTGCATGGATTGCATACGTTCTCGTTACTTGTTCGACAGTATGTGTACGCAGTTGAAATCTTGATCCTAAGATCCCGCAAGTGCCGGGATTCTCTAGAGCAGCTAGTGGATCGAACCGTCGACGCGCTTCTCAATTCTTGCGGCCGAAAACCCGAAGTGTATACCTGAGGCACTCTAAATCCCCTTGACATGGAAATCGCTGTCCAAAAGACGAAAGATCTTTCAGTGTACGCCCAGCACTTACCACGATCGTACAGTGCCAATCCCACCGACGACAAAACCCCGGTATACGCTCACACAACAGTCCTTATTTTAGTTCTGATCGCCGTGACAGTGATGTCCTCCAGCACGTTTCTGGCGCACTGCGAGCAAAAGCCCAGTTCAATCGCACTCTTCCCATGGTCTGTCGACTTACTTCCACCATCATCAGTTGGCTGTTCTTCCACACCAATTCCACACACAACAAATCCCAGGCCGCATTGGATGGTTGACGTTTCAGCTCGCATCATCGCCGGGCCCGTCTATCTTTCCCTAGCTTTCTCTCCCAAGGCCATTCTGCCTTTGATCGCCGTTGACAGCAAAAACAGTTCTCAGTATGCGCCAGGAGCTGCTGACAGGATTTCACGATGCTTAGGCAACCATAGGAATCTCTGCATAATTGCACGCTGCATACTCGCACTACTTCTTGTCAGGAGTTCCCAACACACGCAGCAAAATTCTTACCTATGGTCGCTCTGCGAAATCTAGGAGAGTTGCTTTACCAACTCTCTGGGCTCACTCGGTTCCGCAGCCGCCGGCGAACAAAAAGTGATATATCCTTTCTTAGAGTAGAGTGCCGATACTCAAACAGTCAATTGGGGTGGACTGGTGGACTTCAAAAGTTTAGAAGCTTGAGGTATCTACTTATGGAAAACCGCGGCCAACTCCAAATCTGCAGAGACCCCCCATGCCAGCCGATCGCATGGTATATGTTGCTGATCATGCGGGGAGACACTCGGAGCGTTGTATTAATGGGCGTTCTCGCGTCTGTCGCGGCGAATGTTCTAATTTTTCCAATATCGATCCGAACTCTCGATGTCTGCAACCTGCGGAAATCAGTCACGACAGGCTTCCGGGCATTGGTCCGAGAGCTATTCAGCCGGGTTGCACTTCAGAACAAAATTGATCGGCATAGTGTCTGTGTCGATCCAGCTGACTCCGCCCTTCTAGGGGTCGATCCTGCTACTTGTTTTCGGTCAATCATTTACGGCTTCCGTAAGATGGACGCCGGATGTACCGGAGCTTTATCTGTATAACGTACTCGTACCTGGGTAGCTTAGGCGCTCCCTTTTACTCCCGCCTCACGCATGTTGCCAGGTCTCGTGCTTCCGCCACCGAATGGATCTGTCGAGCATTGAAAATGAGGGCAGAGCAGAGCGGATATGCAACGCTTACTGCAGCGATAGCACTCATAGTGAATGAGCAGGTAAAAATCTTAGAGCACACTTTGAGGTCCTTTTCCGTAAACAAGCCCCGTATTTGGAGGTGGTTCAGCCGAATTCGTTGTTCAAGGATCAAGCCTAAAATAAAAGAAAATTATCAATGCAGATATTTTTTGCATTGTATACGTCAAATATCTCTTCAGTGGAATAAGTACCTATGCGTAATAAAACAGAGCAAAGGGTCATATGGCCGCGAATAAACTAGTAGAAAACTTCTGGTACCGTGTGCATTTTGGAATGATAGTACAAAGCACATATTACAAAGATTAGTTGACATTATATATTGTCAATCCGCAGAATATAGCATTGACCTCAGCTTCCTGTATTTTCGTGACGTGAAGGTGGAATCTCAATCGATGTCCTGAGAAAAGGTAAAATTTCATTGACGAAATACACACTGTTCTGGTAACATATTCGCTTTTAAAATAAGAAGGTCCAACTAATGATGAACACTCCGACCCTTCAACTGTATATCAAGAAAAGCAAGTCGGCCTGCGACAGTGCTCTGGGACCGATTCCGCGTGCCCTGTCACTCCTTCATCTTTCTCCCGAGCAACTCGCTCAACTTCCCTGCAGCCACACCCTTCCCAAGTCCAGGTCCTCTCTTTTTGCCGTCTTCATCTTTCCCGCCCCCCTGCATCTCCATCTCTCGACTCCTATTCTCGATATGTGATTTCATCGCCCCGCTTCCACCTTCTCCTTGGTGACTGCCGTTCCGCCCCGCGAGCACGAGAGAGAATCGCCTCGGTTTTACTGCTCCAGAACCAGCTGAAGGGTCTGTGCCAGCACGGTCTCCAATATCAGTAGACGTATGGGCGGTAACGCTCGTCATCTGGAGTGCGACTGCCGGCAACGAGAACCGCTGGCTCCTCCTCGCCGTATCTTCTTTCCGCATCCTGGGAGAAGGCGTCGCAGATGAATCCCGCCAGATCTGCCCCGTCACGTCATCGCCCTCCATCATCTCTTCCATCTCCTCCTGTTCTTGTTCTTCAGCGGTCGACTCGAGTTCGTTCGCCTTGAACTCATCCTGGCCCCGCTCATGACCTTCGAAGTCTTGCAGGATCTGGTGGTAGCTTCTCGGTCGCTGAAGAGACCTCAAGCGCATCCTGCTAGGCCTGTCTCTCTCCAAATCGCCATGGGTATCTTCGTCTAAAGAGGCTTCGCGACTAACATCAATAGCCATCAGTGCTTGGGGATGCACTTGCTTCTGCGGGGAAGATGATGGAACGGGCTGCCAGGATGGAAAGTGGGCAAGGGAAGCGATAGTGTCGGATGCGTGGATTCTATTGTGGGATTCGGTGGTTGGCGACGGCGGCGAATTAATAAGTGGAAAGACAGTCTCGTAGCATGCATCACATGCACGCGCAGGTTTAGTCGAGTCCTGTTTGGAACTGGGATCGGTGATGAAGAATGTCTGCGGAGAAACGGGACAATGTCAGTCACATGCAACTCGCCTGTGCAGAAACGAAAGGGACATACACGCCCAGAACAACTCGCGCACACACAGCGTCCGCACAACCGACAATGATGTCGTCTCCTTCGCCAGCCAAAGGACTTGCCGCACCGCATGCACCCGTCCGTTTTCTCGTCAGGGATCCAGATCGCTGGGACCCAGTGCTCGACCTTGCCCCTGCGCTCCTTGACCTTGAGGTCCACAGCGGATTTCTTCGAACCTTTCAGCTTCTTCCCGTTACTGCCGCTGCTGGCAGTATCGGGATTTCCACGTAGAGTAGCGATGCGCTCGTCTGAGGGAGGGAAGGGCAATGCCTGGAGAGAGCGCCGGACATGGTTCGTCGACGCAGACGATGTGAGCGTCGAGTTGGGGTTGGTGACGTTGAGCGAAACTAGGAGCTGGGATTTAGCTTGGCGGATCGCCGACGCCCATTCATCACGCTCCTCTTCGTTGCCTATCCCAGCGTATTAGAATAGTATGTCAATAAAAAAAAATAGAGACATGCTTACAGGCATAAAGAACGAAGCTGCCTTCCGGACTGAGAACCTCGAACCTTCGTTCCTCGCCCCCCTCAACCGCAGGCGTGACAATCACCTCCAAGTTAACTAGCTCCGCACGGCCTTTATACACCCATCTCTCCTCCCCGCCTGCGCTCGCCTGCCGCTTAACCGCGCTGGACTGCGAGGGCGCAGGGTGGTAATACGATCTCCTCTGGGGCTTTTTGGGCGTCGATGGCGTCGATTCCGACACTGGAGCCTCACTGCGAGACTGGAGTAGAGAAGAGAGCTCTGCCTCGCTCTTGCTTCTGCTCCTGACCAACCCAGGGCGCTTCAGGGGGCTGGGCGTATCGGGATGGGAGTGCGGCTCGCTCGCTCTGGAGTCGGACCCGATGACCCAGGGGATGGTCCAACTGCGTTCGTTGTCTTCTGACGCGAGCCAGATAATGCAGTCGGAGAAGAGCAGGAATTCACGTTCCCGGGGGCCTTCGCTCCGCTCAACTTGGACCAGAGGCCCGCGTCTAAGTAGCGTACGACCTGGGACGATCAGTTGGAAAGGAAGGTTTGGAGTAGATCGTTGAAGCGCGAGGAGAGACAGCGTTTGAGCGTGTGTATGCAACGAGGTGTTGAGAGTGAGAGTGACTGTTTGGATAAGGTTAAATTGCGTTGCAGGCTACGATCTGGGCACGTACTCTTGGATACGAGGGTATGAACTGCCCTAAGCTGCGAGTATTCTGGGTCTTCTTGATCTGTGCAGTTGATAAGATCTTTGAGAAGGAGGAGGTATCGAGGACATCGTTGCACAATTGTCAGAAGCCAATCTCGAAGCTTGAGCTTTCCGCAACGAGGATCGGCCTCTTGATGTTTCAGGAAGGTGGCAAAGGCTTGGCTATAACGAGCATTTGGACGAGTTGCTGTCGGCGGGGTGATAAGGTCAGTCAGTGCTGAGACGGTCGATGGAAATGCTGTCACGAAGGGGTTATAAAGTGAGAGGTAAGGGAAGTGAGCTAAGAGAATAGGTGAAAGAGGGGGTGTCTGAGAACTGTTGGAAGATGACGATCCAGATGATCCATGCGATGACAAAAGGGTAGTAAGGGACGAGAAGAACGAGCGATGTAAATTCCAGATATCAATAAAGTTGGAAAATACAGAAGTTAAAGTTGGACGATCTAACAGAGGTTGCGACGCTTCCAGAGAGGCGATTATGGGAGTCAGAAAAAGCTAGAATATGTCATAATGAGCAACCTCGCACGCCAAATAGGAAGAGCACTTGACTCACCATGTATATCAGCTCAAGGCCATCGACATAAGCCCTCTCTGTCTCGTAAAACTCTTCGATAACTTTTCTCTTCTTTGCCTCGCGAGCATCATCAGAAGGCTTTACATTGGTGTCGCGTCTCCGATGTTTCTTCCGGGGAGATTCCATAGATGTCGGCCACCCTTTGCTGATCTTCGCGGAAGATCCACTTCGCATTGGGCTAGAGGGGCTCTGATGCACTTCGTCCTCAGGGAGTGAGTCAAAAGACGCGACGCTGACTACCGAATCTCTGTGCAGAAGCGTAGGCGCGGTAGGCAGCGAGATTCTGCGGAATGGTAGGTGTGGAGGTCGCAGATGTTGTACGGGTTGCATCGGCTTAGATACTAGCTCTGATGCTGGAAAGTTTACGCTAGAAGTGGGCGCGCTGGTTGCTAACCATACCACTCCATGGTAAGCATGATGAGTACAACAGATAACTGAACAATAGCTCACAAGATGCCATATCTTAGAACAAGATTGGCTGTAATGGAAGAAAGCTTATTCTGAATCTGAGCCCCTGAGTTCGTCGATGTGGACGTCGGTGTCGTCTTGTAATGTTAACGGGGAGAACTCAAGCAGATGAAGCCAAGAGGCTGCTTTTGGCGCCGAGGAGCACATGACCGTCTGAACAAGGTGCAACTTTGTCGCTGTTTGGACATACCTCCTTACTCCCTCCTGTCTAAATACTTTTTCTCCATCATGACTTCGCTATCCAAGTTCTTTTGCTCTTAATTCGGGAGCTACTGTCACGTTTCTACGATTTCTGGCGCTATTTAATGGTACTCTTTCCATATCTGAACATCTTTTATATGGAACAAGCACTGTGGTGGGCACACATTCTTTGCTCCTGTGCATGTTGTACATATCTGGACCTTTATTGTTGATATGCTTCAAACTTTGACAAAACAGAAGTGCTTCTAATAAATACATGTTAAATTCATGAATTCATGACAGAAAGCCATTTCATTGCATTTTGTGGCCTGCAAGATAATCTACCTGAAAAGCAATCATCTGATTGGTATATCCATTACTGATTTATGGGACCTCAGCTTGATTCATTTTTTCCTCCAGCCACCGGATAAACCAAAATAAGCATAAGCAGCCATATGTATGGTGGGTGCCTTTGATAACTCTTCCATCTGTGAATATGCTGCTGAGCAACTTATGATCATGGCCAAGTGGCAGTCATTTGCATGTACATTATGCTTTGGAGTCTCATGGGATGGTAATTGTAGGATGTCCAGTCTTATACATCAACATTATATGCTGAAATTTGTTTTTTAGTATAAAGCAATAATTGCTTCTGTCTATTTAAAATCTGAAGATAAGGTATTAGAACATGGTACTGGTGCTTGTCTATATCTCCACCTTCTCAGACCTGCTTTTCATCTGACCTATTTCTGACTTCACATTTAAATGAAAGGAATATGGCTTCTTGAATGAGCCAAGAATGTCCCTGATTCTGTCAGCATGCACAGACTCAATATCAAACCATATCTCTTCCCACCAGCCAGTGAATGTCTGGACATGATGAAGTCCTCTGTTACCTCCACCCCTGCCCTTCCCACTGAATGAAATGACTTGTATTCTTTCATCCACCAGTGCCTTCTCATGAGCATACTTTGGAGGCTAGAGTGGCCAAAGGGCCATAGAATAAATGTTCCATATCCTCATGCCTGGCAGCTGGGTACAGCTCTTAGAAGTCAAGAATTTGCACTTGTCACAAACATGCTTTCCAGGATATAGGCTAGAGTTCCAGACAAATAGGGTATGTATGGTGACCAGGGAGAGACACTGGAGACTCCAGAAATATCTCCAGGAAACGTGTTCAAGTGCTACCAAAGAGAGGGGTTAAGATGGGCAATGGCTTCAGCTTATGTGCTGCACCTCCTTTGTTTCTAATGCCCAATTTACATATAACAGTGAGTGATGTGATCTAGACATAATGATGATCAATACTCAACTTCCTGACTGAAGATTTGGTCAGGAGGGATCTCTGGAGACTGGAGATCTTGTTGAGCACAAAGAGCAAAGACAAGTGAGATGATAACAAGTAGAGATGAGTGAGGATGAATTAGAGGTAGCTTATCCACTAGCTGGAGACTAGTAAGGATGTTAAACACAATATAATTAACAAACTGAAGTACTACAATACATTCAAAGTACTTAAATACTAGAAACTCTAAGTAACCAGAGTAAATATGCAATGCACTATTTCATACTAGTACAATGGAGAAGTAAGTGGGTTAAGAGAGAGAGAGCATATGACAAGGACCAAGGAATATGAATTGAATGTTAATGCAAAAAAGATATACTACAAAAGTATAGTGTGCAGCTGAAATGAAGTAAGTACAAAAATAGAAATGGACCAGAGTAAACCTGAGTAAACACTGGAGGCAAACTGAGAGTCAGGATAGCATCAGGATTAATTGTAAATGGT
Organism: Nidularia sp. FH-822889; assembly: GCA_036937115.1. NCBI lineage: Eukaryota > Fungi > Basidiomycota > Agaricomycetes > Agaricales > Nidulariaceae > Nidularia > Nidularia sp. FH-822889. The sequence continues at coordinate 74,575 of JASFDF010000073.1, forward strand.
CCAGAGATGATGCACACTAAGTTGTATAGGGATATGACAGCACTCCAGACCTGTCTATGAGTGTTTCTGCACTTATCAGAGCTCTTTGAACCTCTTGGAATTTAATGCTGAACTGTGCTCAGAAAATACTGACAGATGCTGGGTTTGTGAATGTGCACATCAAAGAGCAGAACAGGCCAATGGAGAAATGGGCAGGGGAAGATAGGTGTACAGGGCTGCAGTGACTTCATTGATCTTTGGAGGAGTATAAAGGCATTGATGATAAAAAGTGGAGGTCTAGGTATTGTGAATTTGGAGGAAGAACTTATGCAGGGCTTGGAGAAGGAATATGATGAGATGCTTGGCACACTTACCAAATGGGTTATCATCTATGTACAGAAACCTCCCATGTAAAGTACTGTGACATTAAATAGCAACTGCATATATTTCTCATATGTGCAAAGCTTTCAGCTAGGATACTGTCATATCCCATTCCAGCTGTCACTTGTCACCATCCCATCACACCCAATTCACCACAAATTCCAAGTCCTCACAGCTGAGCTTTAGCTGTATTGGCCACACTACAGCCAACAACACATTTCAGATATCCTGTACTAGTCTTCATTCTCTACTAGTCTTCATTCTCCACTAGTCTTCATTCTCTGATTAGTTTCATTCAAGTTCTTATCTTTCATCTCCACAAAGCCTTTCAGTAAGCTCTCTTAGTATTCATATGTCCTCTGTTCATCTGACCCTCTCACCACATATGAGCTATAATCTGACCTCTACTTCCACATGCTCTGTATGTTCAAATTGGACTAGTATTTAATGGCTTATCTATAGGAGTAGTATATAAGTAGTAGTATCCAAACTATACTTCTTTAGTTTGTTAATTGTATCATCAATCCACTTCCTGGCTTGATATCATCCTTATACTCTCTCAATCCCTTGTCCAATACTTCAGCTGCTCTGGCCAATCTTTGGCTGATTGTCAGCCAACCCATTGTTTCTCTCTGACAAGCTGAGCTCTCATTGTTCATTCTTCTATCTGTTCTTATTATCTTCTACTCTAAATACAGGACTAGGATAGTGGGTGGCACAGCACATAAGCTGAAGCCAACATCCTACATTGTCTATCATCTTTAAGTATCAAGGACTTGCTCCTTGGCCATATCATCCTACTTGTCTGGCTGTGTTTGGGTCATGACAGATGCATGCATTGCTCATAAATATGGCAACAAACATAAGAAATCTCCAGCTCTGCTTATATTTGTTATTTGCTGCTGCTAACCACATGTGCTTATCTACAGAACCTAACATGATTTTATGTGAGTTGACTTGTCACTCTTCTAGAATTCTGCTCATTTCACTCTTATCCTTGCTCACCCCTGTGAATATTGCTCTCACTAACATGACACATCTTGGGCACACCTAGTGCACATGACCACCAGAACACAAGATTTGACTTTGCTGCAATTTACTCATGCTTCTTTACTCCCTCTCATTTAAACATTACTTTTTAAACATTGTATTTTCTATGTTTTACTCTCTTATAAAAGCATGTTATGTTACTTATCACCTGATATAAGGACCATACAAGTGTGAAGAATATGTCCATCATGTTGTGAAGTTATTGTTAATGGTTCTGGTATGTGCTCATTCTTTATTCTTATATTGCTCCTACATGACTGGACCTCCATTGATGTATTTCAGTTCCAATTGCTTGCCAGGAAGGCTGTTATTATTTGCACTCTAAGATATGTGCTCTTTTCATGATGTTATCTGCACTGAAAGAGGCATCTGACTGGTGCTGTGTTGCATCAATATCTGCTCATAATTATACCTGAGTTATATGAATTTGCATGTGCATTGTGTTTTAGAGTCTTGCACATACATTCTACTATATGCCCTTCCATGTCAAGTGACAACCCATCACTATTTTTGCTCAGTTCCAGAGGTATTTTACATGGGCCATGAATTTTCTATGGCAAGCATTGTATCTCACATCCATATCTTCCTATCTTCAAGAAGCTGCTACCTTCAATGCAACTTCTCCAGCTGAACACATCCCCTAGGGCTTTTGCCTTCTTCCTGGATCACAGCATATCTGGCAAACTAGAAAAGAGACAGGACAAAATATGAGATACTTTCATATATCTAGGTGATTGGTAACTGATGACAAAATATAAAGGCTTACTTGCCAACATTACATGTTAAAGTACTTATTTGAAGATAGAGCACTAATTATGCTGAGCTCTTTTTAGCTTGGAGATAAAGTATTAGATAGTGGTACCAATGCTTATCTGTATTTATATTTACTAAGGCCTCAGTATGATCTTTATTAATGCTGTTATTAATGATGAGAAGAGGTTAACATGAAACTAGGATACAATGGAATAATGTTATCCTCAAGTAAGGTAATGCCATTTGTTACCTGAATTAGCACAGGTTTGGATTATGTTTGAATAAAATGAGTGTCTTTGGCATCTTTAAGGTAGAACTTATTTCTAACCATGCTGCACAAGTCAAAGCTGAAATATGAGCCTATAATTTTGGCTTTGAGGAACATATATCTCAATCTGGGAGGGTTATCTGTCAAGATTTGTTGCCAAAGGTAAACAGGAACTAGAGGTCATAGATTACAATAGCACTATGTTAGAAAAATGTTGGAAGTAACATTGGAAGGATTTCTGACCATAACAATACAGATAAGAACTGTTGGCTTCAGCTTATATGCTATGTCCTTCCAGTTCTCATGGGTTCTAACTTAATGTGGTCCACATGTCAGAAGATAGGACTGTGGGGTTGGAAAGTTGTAGGGGATGGCTGGGAGGGATTGACAAATAGAGGCTAAGTCTAGTGTTGAGAGCAAGGAAGACTAGTTGACATAAGTCAACTAGAGGGAAAAGTCAGAAGGAAGTCAGAAGGTCAGAGAGTGAATGAGACTCAGAACTTAGCTGAGAGACTAGAGATGATCTTAGGTGATATTCAGATTGGAGACTACAGTACAGAACTGAGCTACTTAAATATGAGTATTGCTGATTGTAATGATAAAAGCAGAAGTAGCAATACTATGGAGATGAGAAATAATAAGAGTTCTTGATGCATAATAGAAGTAGTAGAAGCAGGGGCAGAAACATAACTGAGCAGAAGCATAGATAGAAACAGTAATTGTATTGTGAGCATCAAATAGTTTAAACAATAGTTTGGAGATTAAGAATGAATGGAAACAGGCAGGATGTTGGAAAGGTGTTGAAAGGTCATGGCTATGATATTATAGGGGTCAGCAGTGAAGTCAATAGTACCAGTTGTTGGTGTAGGGTTATATTGTTGAACATATTCACATGGACATGTGATGGAAGGGGATTATTTCATGCCTATGAAGTCAGTGAATAATGCACAAAAAATGAAGTCAAAGAGAAGTAACACAGCAATAACAATGGTGAAATTGGATCTTTGATCTCCAGCAGTCATCATGCTTTGATCAGGAGTGAACAAAATATGATCCTGGGCTATCTCATATCCAATTCCTTCATTGTTAAAAATTGTAGGAGGCCTGCCACAGTCCTCATCAACACTGAAGTGGTAGCATTAATTAGAGTGATGAAGTAGTAATTCTGAAGCTTGAAACCCATGTGCCATGTGAGGGCCATAGTCATGTCATGAGTACTCAAGAATTGAACAGAACAGGACTGAGGGCACATTCTCTACCTAAGCTGTTTTCCCATCATATTGTGATTGTCAGATACACAAACAATACACCTAATAGTGCAGAGTTGAAGTCATCAAATCACTCAGAGAGAGGAGAGGATAGAGAAGTAAGAATGAGCACTGTATTGCTAGTAGAGATATGACCAGCTCAAGACTGGAGTTCTGAGTACAAACAATGTAACTAAATACTACCCAACTCATGTACCATGCATGTACTACTCATGGCCTGTGCATGTAAGTAATGTGTCATGTACATGTGTATCAAGCATGTAAGTAACAATCAATCATAAAAAGAATGTAGCCTTGTGTTGTCCTCATGGGTACAGTTGCCTCATGGTATCCATGCAGTGTCCACATGCTGTCTCCAAGATTAGATATTCCTGTGATAAATCCAAAAGATAAGATAAGATAATGATGAATGCTAAAAGAAAAGGTGAATTCATGACAGTGATTTTTATTTCCAGATTTTCAGCAACCAGTTGAAATTCATGATGATTAGCTTGAGGGTCTAACTAAAACAGCTTTTAGAGAGAGATTTCACACATAGAGAGGCTTTTAGAATCAAGGTTTCATTTCTGACCAAGAGCTGGATGCCTCCAACTTTGATGGGGAGCAAATTAATTATTTCTGTGAGCTTGACCTTCATTGGGACAGTATTGATCATGCACTCCAAGAGACTACTGCAAGGTTTTGAGAACATCTGTGGAAACATCAAGTTGCAAAAGATTATTCTACCCATCACAAACAATCCAGAAAGGAATTGTGGAGTGCTAAGCCTCTTTGCATCTTGTTTTTGTCACTGCTAAACATCTATAAATCTAATGTAATTGTGGAATTCTATTACATGCTGCAGATACTACTACAAAACTTGTGGCAATGATACCTGACTTTTTTAAGTACAGTTGGTATTTAGCACTCAAAATTGCTTGATACCAGAAACTACAGACTAGTGATATATTTGGCTCCAGTGTCATGTTTGGGACAATGAGTTTTTGATTTAAAATAATCAAAAACTCAATGTATAGCATATAGTGTAAATATTTTAAAATGACTGGCTGGATCAGTGGTTATTTGCATATTTTTACATTTCATTGAATTCAAGATGCCAAGTTCAATTCTTGCACATGGTAAACTTATTTTTACATATAGTGATATGCAAAATAATGCATGTGGGTTTCACTAGCAATAAATTTTGAATATTGATATATTTTAACAAGTAGTAACTTGTAGATTTTACAATACTATAATGAATATATCCCTATCAAATATCAAAATGGGAAAGTAGAAATTGAGTCCAGAAGGTAGAAAATGTAAAACTAGGAAAGGTGATATTTGAAAAGAAATTTGAAAATTTTACAGATGATGAACCACATGCATTATTTTTTTATGCCACTGTAGTTGTTATGGCATATTAGCCTTTATAAGTTCAAAGCAAAGTTCATTGGTTCTTTGGGTGATGGACATGCTTCCTGCTTGATAGGACAGCTGTCAAGTCACTAAGTCTCTATCTAAGAAAAGCTTAGGTTCTGGTGAGCCTCTAGACTAAGTCTAAGAGGTTTGAGTTGGTTCTGAGTTCTGGGGATCTGAGCAAAAGTATAACTGAGGCTATATTTGCCTAGGTCAAGCTGAGGAACAAGACCAGGATACAGGAAGCTACTTATAGTAATCTACAATGGTCTGTGTGTGGTATACTAAGTATAACTACTGTTGTTGTTGGCTAGTCTGAATATAGCTATTCATGTGATACTGTTCTAAGTAAAGAAGAGGTCATTGCATAGTGGATTACTGGGAAAGGAAAAAGTTGTAACAGTAGTAATTTGAGTGATTTATTTATTTTTAGCTATAATTTAATGTAGTTGATGTTATTTTTGGAGAAGGGTAGGAGCATTTTTCAATTTTTTCTTTCATATAGATGTGAATGTTCAATATTGTTAATTTCAACAGCAATTCAGTTAATACTTAACTGAGCTGTGAGCTGTGCAATGCCCAACATGATGTTGACAGCATCTCAAATAAGCATTAGATGTTACTCCATTTGTCATTAGTTAACACTTAATTAGATGTTACTTAACACCTAATCAGGTGTTAGCTAATGCCCAATTAGGCTTTAATTTGTCCCAAACATGACACCAGAGCCATATATTTCTTTGAACTATCACAGAAGGAGAATTACATCCAATTCCAATATTCTGGGGGTCAGATTTCATTAAAAGCTGTAATGTGCCAGATACAAAGGGATAGACAAACCTTTGGACTAATGAGCTCCTAATTGGTTGAAGCATCCAAGCCACCCATCCCATCACCCATGTTGTGGGTAGACATGTAATAGTAAGCCTATGTCACAGTTGTGATTTCTTCTGACCTCTTCTGACATTTTGTGATTCTGCATTATGATTCCCTGTTATACTTCCAATGTTTTCCACCCATTTCCATTCATTGCTAATCTCCAAACTATTGTCTTTACTATTTGATGCTCACAATACAATTACTGTTTCTATCTATGCTTCTGCTCAGTTATGTTTCTGCTCTCACTTCTGCTACTTTTATTATGTGTCAAGGACTTTTATTATTGCTCATATCTGTAGTATTGTTACTTCTGCTTTTATTACTACAATTAGCAATGCCCACATTTAAGTAGCTCTGTCCTGTACTATAGTCTCCAATCTGAATATCAACTAAGATCATCCCTAGTCTCCCAACTAAGTTAAAACTAGTCTCTCTGATTCACTTCTCATCTTCTGACTCCCTTCTGACTCCCCTTCTAGTTGACTAATGTTGACTAGTCTTATCTTGTCCTTGGCACTAGACTTGACTCTAGCTGTTATTACCCTTGGTCATCTCTGACATCTTCCAACCTTGCAACATTTTCTTCCAACATGTGGACCACATGCAAATTAGAACCCATGAGAACTGGAAGGGTGCAGCACATAAGCTGAAGCTGACAGTTCTTACCTTTTAGCATTACAGTTGGAAATCCTTCCAATGTTACTTCTGACATTTTCTGACATAGCACTATTGTAGCCTATGACCTCTAGTTCCTAAACTACCATTGGGAATGAGACTTGACAGCCTGATACAATAAAAGTATTGTTAGAACCAGAAAGAAAAGACATGGTCAAAAACTGCCTATAAATTGAAGCTATTCTGCTGGTGTGCTTGAGCTGGAATGTGTTGACAAAGGGACCTAGATAATTGGTAATATGCTGCAGGCAGCTCTGCACCTGAACACTAAGGAAAAGTCACATCCTAGTACCCAAACTATAATATTGGAAGTAACTAGCTACAACAGAATGAAGTACAACAACAAAGCCCTAAGTACGAAGGGAAGCATGTCTAGCTAGCACAAAAGGGAACTTGGAGCACAGCAGCACTGAATATAGCATTATCATCTGGAACCAGATAAAGTTGACATGGCTATGTCAAGCCTGAGGATGGCTATAGTGTAGCTGAACCCAGATGAAGGTAGTCTTGTTTGGCTGCAGACATAAGGTCTAACAGTTACACATAAAAAAAGAAATGGAAACATAGTTAGGAAGCCATATGAAAGAAGGCCATAGCAGTAATTGTATGCAAGTAGGACATAGAATATTAATAGACACAATATACTGAGCTATACTACCTAAGTAGGAGAGCCCACTGGGCCCTGATAGAATACAAATAATGGAAACACAAACAGATAGTGTGCCCAGACATGTACTGGGCTCTGAGAAAGGAGCAAAATAGTGAGGAAAGGCACCAGTATGATATGAGTCCAGAGAACAAATATAAATAAACATTTGATCTCTAGTAGAGATGTCCAAAATGCAAGCAAACCAAAGACCTATTTAGTGAATCAACTAAAAATAGCAACCCAGAATGGGATAAAAACCAGAGGACAAGGAAGGAAAAGAACAACAGGGATTTTGCCCCTGTTCTCTCACAATACAATCCACAATGGCAAGCTCCTCAGCTCCTGCAGTGCTGAGTTGAGAGATATAAGCCAATCTCAGTTTGGTTTTGAAGTTAGATGGTCTAGCTAGAGCTAGATATTTGAAGTTGAAAACCATCTTATACACTATTTAAAGAGAGCAATGAATCAAGTTCCATACAACAAAGTCTCAGGACCAAGTCTTAAGTCTATCCTATTGAATTAAGAAGTCTGAGGGACAGGAGGACCATCCCTCCTGACTTAAATAGTGAAAAGTGTGATTTCAGGAGAAAAGAAGACCATCTCCTGGAATCTTCACCCAAAGACAGAAGGAATACCACTGTGCTTTGGGGGAACTAAGAGAAAGGAGGACCATCCTGGTTAGTTTCAGAGAGTTCATTAGTATTTACAAGGGAAGAAAGAAAGGGAAGGAAGACCACCCTTGGAGAATTGGGAGTTTATATTGAAAGGAACCTTATCCATACCTAGAACAAATTGGCACTGCAAGCTCTAGATACAGGAAGACCATTTTGACTAGTCTGTAGCTAAATTAGTGAAAAGGAAGACCATTCACTATATCTAGCTAGCATAGTGTCAGACATCATTTTATTACATCTTGTGCATTTTGTACCACATTTTCAAATACAAACTCATTTCAGACTTGCCCCCACAAGCTTAAGAGGTTGTGAGCACTCTGCAAGGCAGCATAGCAATTTTATTGTTATTCTACCCTACAGACCACAGCACCTTTTCATTGGTAATACCCATGCTTCTCTCTCCTTCTTCCAAATTTTGCTCATATAACAAGGCTTCTATTTGATCTATTTTTGAAGGCCAGTGGTATGCATTACTAAACAAAATCAGGGAGAGTAGGGAGAATATCCAGGCAAGATAAAAGCTTGCATATCATTCATGAAATTCATTGAGTTTTGGATCCTATCATCTGATGTTCTCTACATTTATATTTTTTCAGCAAGGTGGGTCAAATCATGAATATAAACCAAGTATGAAAAAATAGATATCTACCAGGCATTAGAGATACTGATCATTTTGATATTTAGCAGTATGGCTTAACATGAATTAAAATTTTTGTCAGAGATAGAAGCACTTTCTGCATGAAGCACAAATTCAAGTCTCAGCTCCAAGTTTTGAAAACTGAACTGGATGACTAACCTTCAGAGCTTCTGCTACACTTGAAGATTAAATCTTTGGGTTAAGGATACAGTACAAGTATTCTAGGTGCTCCACTGTAGGTATGATAGTACAGGCAGTCAAGAAACAAAGATGTGAGAGACACAAGCATATCACCATTGTGGCCTTGGGCAGGGGCAATGACAATCAACAAGTTCTTTTGCTTGGCAAGGGAGCTACCTTCCAGGCAGAGCTGGTAATAGCTGTGGCCATAATACTTAATTGATTTGGCTTTTCTTAAATCAGTGCACAATGCAGGTACACTGAATTCAACAGTAACCTTGTCCAGGAGCACTTGAGAAGACAAATACATATGAAGTTGCCAACACCAGAGTGAGATAGTTCCAAAGAGAGATGTGAAGATAATTTGCATTGACAAGAGGAACAGAACAAGATGTCATATCCTTATATGGCACAGCATGCGCCATCTCTGGACCGCTCACAATCAATCCTGACACTTTCCCAACTTCCTGCTCATCTCCAGTGTTTACTCAGGTTTACTCCGGTCTGTTTCCATTTTCATAATTACTTTGTTTCAGCCACACACTATACTTTTCATAGTATGTCTCTTTCACATTAACATTCAATTTGTACTCCTAGTCCTTGTCATATGCTCTCTCTTTCTTAACCCACTT
>JASFDF010000074.1:0-81541 GCA_036937115.1 Nidularia sp. FH-822889
TCCATGATCTAGAATGTTCCATATTCTAGAACATTCCATGGGTCAAGTATATTCCAGGAATATAGTAAACCCTGACACTAGTGGAGATATAACCAGCTCAAGACTGGGGTTCTGAGTACAAATGATGTAACTAAATACTACCCAACTCATGTACTTGACCAAATCCACACTGAACCCCACACTAAACTTCAGTATGCTTAAGAAAATCAAGAAAAATATTTCAATCAACACATACTTCCCTCTCCCCAATACAAACCTGACCAAATTGTCTGGTTACTTTGCTGTAACATGTGTACTACTCACCCCTCTCTCAAACTTGATTATCACTGCTTTGTGTCATGAACATGCTTTCCAGGATATAGGCTAGAGGTTCTGGACAGATAGAGTATGTGTGGTGACCAGGGAGAGACAGCAGAGACTCTGGGAATATCTCCAGGAAATGCATTTGAGCACCACCAAAGAGAAGGGTCAAGATGGGCAACAGCTTTAGCTTATGAGCTGTGCCTCCTTCATTCCTAACACCCAATTTATAGATAATGGTGAGTGATGTGATCCTGGTATAGTAACAATTGATACCTAACTTCCTGACCAGAGATTTGGTCAGGAGGGATGTTAAACACAATAATTAACAAACTGAGGTACTATGATACATTTGAAGTACTTAAATACTAGAAAGTCTAAGTAACCAGAGTAAATATACAGAGCACTATAATCATACTAGTGCAATGGAGAAGTAAGTGGGTTAAGAGAGAGAGAGCATATGACAAGGACTAAGGAATACAAATTGAATGTTAATGTAAAGAGATATACTATGAAAAGTATAGTGTGTGTGGCTGAAACAAAGTAAGTATAAAAATGGAAATGGACCAGAGTAAACCTGAGTAAACACCAGAGATGAGCAGGAAGTCAGGAAAGCATCAGGATTGATTGTGAGCAGTCCAGAGATGGCACACACTGTGCCATATAAGGATATGACACCTTGGACCTTTATCCTATCATCAGAGAGGTCAGCAACCAATCATATCTTCTCTGCCTTCCATCATATCTTTCCTGCCTCCACCCTGTATTTCACACCTCTCTCCTTGAACCATATCAAGACCCATCCAAATTCTACCCTCATGCTTCCCCAGAACCCTTTGTTCTTGCCAACAACCCTGCTTTATCCATTTCTGACATCCTCAACTGCTGCAAGGTTGGTCATCATTATGAATATTTTGTATGATGGCATTTACTACCTAACACCAAAAATTCATGGATCCCATTATCCAACATCCCTATCACCTCCAATGAAATCCTCAAGTGTTTTCATTGACATCACCCTCATGCTCCTCACCCTCATCCCATACCCCTCCAAAAATATTTCACTCACCAAACCACCCTCTCTGTTCCATCTAATACTGATAATATTAATTCTTCTGCTCCACAGGCCTCTCCTCTTGCTCCACTGCCCTCTGCACCATTGCCCCTGCCTGTCATCACTCCTGCTGCATCCTCCCTGCCACTGCCCTCCACTCCACTGCCTCCTGTCTCTTCTTCCTCTATTCAACAGCCATTGTCTGATAATGGAACTCTTCATAGTGTACCTGCTGTTTGTAACAACCCCAGTGATGTGCCCAATAACTGTACTACCACCAATGATTTTGATTCTACTTGTACTACCACCACAGCCTCTTTAGTTCACTCTATGCATTCTATCTCCCCTTCTACTATACACAAAGACCCATGGACACTTTACATACCTCCTACTCTTACTACTACTCATACCAGTCATGTCTTGTGCCCCCCCACTCATCTTGATCCTCACATAAAAGGGAGATGATGTGATGGTCAGGTCATGGAATCCATGTGCAGACCACTCTTGTTCTCATTTCTCACTTATACTTGTAGTGTACTTGTTTGTATCCTTGTTGAAACAATGCACATTACTGTCATCAGTTCATTTCATGCCTTTGTTCTTGTTCACTCATCCTTGCCCATAACAATGCAGTGGCCCCCCATATGAACAACAAACCCAACAACTTTTCTAAGTTCGATGTGACTTTGCAGAATGTGGATGACACCTACCTTATTTGCAACCATCTGTTCCAGGTGGGGCAACAAGAAATCAGTGTGCCATGGCATGCATTGGTGTGCAAGTGTGCAATATTTGTCCATGTTTGAGCAGTGTGCATATGGATTATTTCGCCTGAATTGAACTTAATTCCTATTGCTATTCTGCACCCTCATTGCTTAAATTGACTTGCATTAAATAGGACTGATCCTCCTCCTATGGTTATACTTATTTATATATCTCTATATACCTTCTTGGTACTGAATTGAAATATTTGCTTACTCATAACTCATTTGATGATGTTTAAACTCCTAATTCCCTGTCTATTGAAGAGTCAATAAGTTCACTCTCAAGTAAAGCCTGCTTATAATAGTATAAACAGAATTATTGGACAATTAGATAGACTACATGGTCTCCATACATGAATATTTTCGATGATCTTCATTGTTTTATTGCAGGTAAAAGTTCACAACGCCCCATACGGACAATACATCAGACAACAACCACGCTAAAAAGTATTTCCTCCATGATTTTCGTCTCAGTGTGTGAAATTTTAACTTCAGTACTTAGTAAAAATCTACTGAGTTTACGCTGTTGCATTCTGCACGTCGATGCACGCTAATTTTATCCCGATGTACGCCAATCGTACACCGGTGCACGCCACTCGCACGCTGATACACAAGGCTGTTGGTACGCCACTGTACGCTGATGCACGCCATGGCACGCCTTGCCACGCCGATTTCCCTATGCCCATTCCAGATGCGTATAGATTAGGTGTATACCTGCGCCTATGAACGATTTGTTTCGGCCTCGTGGCCCATGCGAATGCCTGGAGATTCTTCAATATAATCATCCGTAAATTTCAGTGAACTCTACAAAATTCTGAATCTCGACGCATTGCACATATCCGCTGGACTTGTTTTGAAACCGGTGTGGACTTTTTGAACTATATATGCTGCAGGACATGGTGAGAATCTATCGACTCGCGCGATGTGTACGGAGCTGGAACGGCGCTGACATGTCACCTTCTGCCGGGACGGCGCTGTGTTTGAACTTTAAAAAGCACAAAGGACATTGCTACCGAATGTCTATTTTGATAGTTATGCATCCTATAAGTATACCTACGCTTGACTTTCTGGTCTTCGACGCAATCGAGCATCGCTCATTTGTTCTTTACTTGTATCCCTCGTATCAACTTATCCCGCTTGGGAAAGCTACTATCGCGATATATGGATTTGGCTGCTTTGCTTGCGACTCATTCTACGGTGCCATTTACTGGGATCAACATGTTAAGGGATGGTGACGCGTACGTGTTTCCGTGAAAGCCACGACGCGCACAAGTACAGCTGATTTATCTGGGCTGACAGGATTTGGCAGAGTACTGCACTCCTCCCCGTTTATGTATCTTTCATTTCAGCCTGCATTTTACTCCTGCGTTTGGCTTTGCAACGCTTCAAACCTACATGTGCAGCTGTGGAAAGGCTTGTTGTAACTCAAGAGGATTCCCGGGACGTTCATCGCAAACGCTTCTTCGTGAGGCTAAGCGAGTATGCCAAAGCTCATGGAAGTGGGCATATTTTTTTTTACAGGATGGCGAGATTGATTGGATGTCTTTGTCTTCTGTTGCTGTGTATCGCCTCTCTTGTAGCGAGTGATCATCAGAAATATGGCAATGGATTGCCTTATTTTCGCACAGATGACGAATGGCATAGAGTAGCAATGAGCGTAACATATGTGAGTACAACTTGTACGACTTGTACAACTCCAGATTAATTATCCTTCACCCATATCTATTTTTCTTCGTAGTTTTATGCGTCTATTCTGGCCGGGGTATCATTGGCAAACTTACAGCGGCGTGACATTGTGTCGCAGCACAATGTTATTATTTTGCTTTTCACCTTCGGCGTATATGTCTATCGAGATCTATGGCAACTGGCAACCTTTTCCGGTAATCCTATGGACATCCGCGAAGGATGGTTTCTCTGGGCAGAAATTATTGTTCTGGCCATAACATCCTTACTTATTCCTTTGCTGGCCCCTCGACGATATATTCCAGTTGATCCAACCGTACGTGTTTAGAAATATTTTTTATGACTATTGCTCATAAATAATAGAATGTGATGGAAGCTACCAATCCTGAACAAACTGCAAGCATTTTGTCGCTTGTGACATTCAGCTTCTTAAATCAAATTATCTTCATGGCATCTAAAGTGCCTCATTTATCTTACGATCAGCTGCCTCCACTTGCAGATTACGATTATTCCAGAAATTTAGCAAGTAAAGCCTTCCCGGTATGTAGATTTCTAACTTGCAGTCAAACGGTACATCTCAAGCGATATTTAGCACCTTGATCCCTTTAGAGGGGCTGCAAAGCGTCACTTATTCATTGGCCTCATGCGGGTTTATCGTAAGGCGTTCTAAATACCCCACTTACCGCTTATCAATGCTCTCAAGGATGGGAATATACTGTCCTGATAATCACCATATTTGTGCAGGCTGCAACAGCTTTTACTCCTTCTGTGGGGATCAACAGAATTCTCAAGTTCGTGTCACTTAGTCCTCTTCGCTTCTATACATCAAAATTTACCTTATCCAAAGCTATCTTAAAATCAACGGCCAAGAAGTCAATATACGGCCTTGGTTCTGGGTAGTGTTTCTCTTTGTGGGTGCAGTACTCCGAACATTGTCCATGCATTGGTATACGTTCATCGCGACAAGGACACTTGTTCGTACAGAGGGCTTGCTTATGCAGCTCATACTCGAGCATAGCTTACGTATTCGCCTCAAGGCTGAACCCTCCCCCGAAGATAGTCTAGCTGACAAAGCTAACGATATTGATGGTGCAGATGTGTCAAGCGTAACGTCCTCTGCCAAAGGAAAGGCGAGGCAATCCGATGCCGTTGGCCTTAATGACAGTGCAAGCAGTGGAGGATCGAGCTCGATACCTCGAGATCCTTCGAGGAAATCACCAATCAAACCAATTCCCAAGCGAGTGGACAATATGATTGGAAAGATTAATACTATGATCACTGCCGACGTCAATAACATTGTTGAAGCAAGAGATTTTCTTCTGATCTGTTCGTACTGCGAAACATTCTGTCCATTGATGTACTGAGCTCATTATCCACAGTGCTTTATACTCCTCTCGTTATTTTGCTTTGTATAGTCTTCCTTTATAGTATTCTGGGATGGAGGTGCGTTAGAATATCGTGTTATTGGGAGCCATTTCGTCTCTGAATAGTTCTATTCCAGCGCCTTCGTCGGTCTTGGAGTCATCTTATTATTACTTCCTGTGCCAAGTTACATAATTAGGCTACTTCAACGAGTACAGAAAGATAAGATGTTGTTGGTAAGTCGGGCTTATTGTATTCTATGACAAACTCTTATAAATGTCTCGAGACCGATGCCCGTATTCAATCGGTGACAGAGAGTAAGCAAAAATCTGTCATTCATCATTGTTTCTTTACTTCTCATATCTATTCACAGTTTTAAACGTATTACGAATGATTAAGATTTTCGGGTGGGAAACAAAAATGAGCGAAAGAGTTGCATTAAAGCGAGAAGATGAACTGAAAAAAATATGGATACGGAAGGTGTTTTTTGAAAGCTGATATTTGGATGATGAGTTTTTGCTTATTCGATTTGGGAATGTAGGCCCTAGATCTGTCTAACAGCATTCTGAAGTAAGACTTAAATTTTAATTTGGGAGTTATTGTAAGCGGCTGATTATTCCGATAGCTTCATTGTGGCAGCGGTTACAATGTTAGCCACATTCTCTACATATACGCTTATCATGCACGAGGAATTAGATGGTATGGAACTACCCCTATTCCAGATTTCGCGGCTAATTGGTACTCTTCTAAAGCCGCGAAAGTTTTCTCTAGCGTTTCAGTTTTTGCCATCCTGCGGCTCCAGCTTGCATCACTATTCTATCAAATGAACTATATAGTTCAAGGTCTGCATCTCCGTTGGCTTTCAACTTTTCAATCGTCATTCAATCTGATTTCTATTTTTAGGGAAAGTGTCTTTAAAACGTCTGGACGATTTCCTTAAGAATACAGAACTTCTGGATTCATTTTCGAATGATTCAATCCTCCAACAAGAAATCCTTGTCAATAACCATCGTACAGACATAATCGGCTTCAAAGATGCTGTCTTCAAATGGTCTAAGGATGCTGATGAGGTTTCTCCTACATCTTCAAAGTTCTCGTTCACGCTCCGTATTGAAGGGGAGCTCTTTTTTAAGAAAGGATGTATCAACCTCATAGCTGGCCCTACGTGAGTTATTATGCTACTTTAATTATTTATACAGTGCACAGTTTCATGGGCGCTTATGATAGTGGCTCTGGAAAGACTTCCCTCTTGATGGCATTACTGGGTAAAATCCACATATTGTACGAGAAGATTGCCACTGAACTCTTCAAAATTCTGTTTGCGTTCACAGGAGAAATGCATTTTATTCCGCCCACAGTTGACTCTTGGTTTAACCTGCCTCGTGAGCAGGGAGTCGCCTATGCAGTCCAAGAATCGTGGGTTCAAAATGACACTATTCGAAATAATATTTTATTTGGGTCTGCTTTTGATGAAATTCGATACAATAAGGGTGAACAAAGCCAATTACTTGAAGTGATTTCGCTAAATTATTACATAGTTATTCAACAATGCGCCTTGCAACAGGATCTCGACTTGTTTGAAGCTGGTGATCAAGCTGAAGTTGGAGAGAGAGGCCTTACACTCAGGTAATTGCTTACCCTTTACAATTATATGTACTATCCCCGAATGATTTTGTGCCAGTGGTGGCCAGAAGGTAAGCTGAAGTGTGTAAAGGTGGGATAAATTATGCTCATAGTAGTTATTCTAGGCGCGGGTTACCCTTGCTCGAGCTATCTATTCTGCTGCTCAGATTATATTGCTTGACGATATCCTGGCTGCTCTTGATGTCCACACGTAAGAGATGTGCCATCACCCTTGTTTTCATATTGATGTCTTTATAGCGCCAAATGGATTGTTAACGAATGCTTCAAAGGGGATCTGATACAGGGAAGGACCATTCTCCTAGTGGTGAGTTTTCTTATTTCACTCGCCCCTCGGTTTCGCCCTCAATCAGATTATTCTAGACGCACAACATTGCACTCATGGCCCCGATTTCTGACTTTACTGTTTCCGTGGACCTGGACGGTAGGATAAGAAGTGAAAATATTGAAAATTATATCTCGGCAACATTAATCGAGGAGGAAGCTGAGCTAGAAATAGAGATTAACCTTGAAGAACTGGACAAAGGGTCGAATAGCCGATCAAAAAAGGAGGAAACGAAATCGGATGGAAAACTTATTTTAGCTGAGGAAATAGCTGAAGGTCGTGTCGCTTGGAAGGCATTAAAGCTTTTTCTCTTTGGTCTAGGTGGCTCCTCCGTCCCACTATTCTTCAGTATCTGCATCGTAGGAGTGATCTTTACAGACTGGGCCAACACTTTTCAAACTTGGTTTCTCGGTTACTGGGGATCTCAATACGAAAGTCATCCATCTTCAGAAGTCCCAGTTCTTCGGTAAGTTTGTACGTTTGCATCTATTCAACTTGTCTTAGTGACTATCTATTTTATAGCTATGTGGCGATATATGCCACGATTATGATGATTGCAATGGTGGTATACTCTTCCACTTACCTTTTTTATGTCTTGGCGACGTTGAGGGCTTCGAGAAATATACATAAAATGCTCCTAAAATCAGTGCTAGGGGCCACATACAGGTAAGAATAGTTAATTCTTCTTGGTCGCATATGATTTTTATATGCGGGATCTACATTGACAGATGGCTTGACGAAACGCCGACTTCTCGGATTTTAGCACGATGCACACAGGACATACAGGCCATAGATGGCATGATTCCCATTATATTGTGGAGTTTCACAGAGAATCTCATCTCTGCGACTACCAAACTATCTATCGTCGTGTTATTCAATCCCCTCTTTCTGCTTCCTGGGATAATAGCAGTCATGCTGGGATTATATACTGCCCGTATTTATCTCAAAGCTCAGCTGTCTGTGAAACGAGAAATGAGGTCAGTATTTCTCAACTACCATTAAAAATTGGTGCTTATATTCCTCGACGGTTCCAAGTAATGCCAGGGCTCCTTTGGTAGCCCATTTCGGCGCAGCAATTTCGGGTCTCAGTAAGTTTGGTCCTCGAAATATCTGTTACCTTCTGTTGGCTTATTATACAAATTTAGCTTCCATTAGAGCATACGGTGCTCAAGAGGCATTCAAGACGGAATCGTACAGGCGTATCGACCATTATATAAGGGTAGCTAGAGTATCATTCAGTTTAAACCGCTGGATGGCTGTACGGATTGATTTTCTGGGAGCTATTCTCACTGCGACACTTGCTGGTTACCTTATCTACCGTGGATCCACAAAATCGGCCAATACGGGGCTTTCCTTGAACCTGATGGTCGACTTCTGCAATATGGTGTTGTTCCTGGTCAGAATCTATAGTGAGTTTGAGGTGCAGTCAAACAGGTGAGTGCAACTTTTATTCCACAGAAGTTCCTGTTTCTTACCTCCGTTTAAGCTTGGAGCGTATACAAGCATATCTCGATATTGAACACGAGGAAGCACCCACAGAATCAGGAAAGGCTCCAGCTGCATGGCCTACCAGTGGCGAGCTTCGTGTTGAAGGACTGTCTGCTCGATATTCACAAGTAAATTTAAACCCGTTTCCGTGTAATAAAATGGTCTGAATATGACATGCTTTTAGGGTGGTCCGAAAGTTCTGCACGGTATTTCCTTCAATATTCGGTCCGGTGAGAGGATTGGCATCGGTTAGTTTTCTTATTAGAAATTATTTCTTCATGCTAAATGCAATATTCGTGTTAGTGGGAAGAACAGGGAGTGGCAAGGTACGTGCTATTTGCTTACTTTAGTATAAACCAAGAATCAATCATACTGCCTTTAGAGCTCTCTGACCCTTGCTCTCTTGCGCTGCATTTTAACCGAGGGTAGAGTTTATTTCGACGGTCTGCTTACGAGTGATATCAACCTGGATGCATTGCGGTCGAATATCACTATCATTCCTCAGATGGTACGCCTTTTATTCGCAATTGCTGGATGTGAACTAAACGCCTCCTCTCAGCCCGAACTTCTTAGTGGTAAATAATACGGCCAGCAATAAAACATGAAACTTATACTGCACTTACAGGGACCCTCAGAAGAAACCTGGATCCTTTTGAGCAATACGACGATGCTACACTTAACAATGCACTGCAGGATGCTGGTCTGTTCTCGCTGCAAAGCGAGTTAGAAGAGGGACGACTCACTCTGGAAAGCAACATCTCCAGCGGGGGTGGGAACCTATCAGTTGGCCAGCGACAGATCATCGCCTTAGCTCGAGCCATAGTGCGACAAAGCAAACTCCTCATCTTGGATGAAGGTACGTTCTACTTGTTCGCCTTACGACTTTATTTCTGATGAGAACCACAATCAGCGACATCTGCTATTGGTAAATGATGTTCTCACTGTTCCTTGTACGAGGGGCTTATCGCATCATCCATTAGACTACAAGACGGACACAGTGATACAAGCCACTTTGCGCAGCCGGCTGGGATCCGATGTTACTGTCATCACCATTGCCCATCGTCTTCAGACAATTATGGACGCCGACAAAATTGTAAGACCCTTCTAGATTCATCTTCAAAGCTTGCGAATTGATATGGCGAGATAGATGGTTCTAGATAGTGGAAGGATTGTAAGTCAATCATATTTGATCATTGAGCCGATTTACCTACAGTTCAGTAGGCCGAATTCGACAACCCGAAGACGTTGCTAAAGAAGGAAGGAGGAAGACTGAAAGCTCTCGTTGACGAGAGTGGGGATAGAGCTGCGTTGTATGCCCTGGCAGAGGGTAAAGCATCAATCTCGCAGTGAAAAATCTGGAGAGGTCTATTCCAATCGAACGAAGTCAGCAGAGCGCGTTTTTTCTTCTTTCAAATTATGAAGATATGTATGTGAAAGTATACGTTACAATGTTTCCCAATATCATGAATTGTTATTACTAGCTGGATTCACCCAGAAATAAGTTAGCCCTCTAAAAACCCACTGAAAGCTCGATCAACATATCTCATCAAACACAGCCGAAGAAGTGGTCCGCCAGTCCTTTGCGCGTACTCTCAACGGTCTTCTTCAACTCAGCAAGTCCAGCAGCTCGGCACCCAGAAGCTGTACCCATCTTCAGCTCTTCATCGCCCCTCAACTGATCCCACAAGCAGTCCAAGAGCGCCAGTATGTCCGCAGAATTATACCCCAGTATTCTCTTCCACCCCACCGACGAACTCCAGCGCCGCTCCCAAGTAGCCATGCAAACAGCATGCGCCTCTGGGGAGCATCCCTGAGTGCATTGCAGTTTGAGGGGCGTCCGCCGAAACCGCTCCCAGAAGTTGACAAGGGACCAGTACCCCGAGAGCACGCGCATCACTTGGCCGTTATTCAGCTTAGGGTCGGTACGCAGCTGTGCGGCGCCGACCGCGGTGTGGCTCGTCTGCCGGTCGAGCATATCTTGTATATGGACGTAGTATGCTATACCGCGCAGCTCGAGGAGATCGTGCTTGTCTGCGGCGAGCATGGCGGGCACGGAGGGGATGCTATTCTTCGCCACTCGCTCGCCCCACTTCGTGACTAACGACGATAGCGCATCTGAAGGGAGATTGCATTGTGCGGCGGCATCGATCATGCGGGTGAATGTGGCGGAGGAGCAGGACTGGATAAAGACTTTGTCGTTGATGAATCCTTCTAACGTTCTGGTTACCCATGAATGAAGCTCGAGGAAGTGGTATTTATGGGCGATGGACGCAACGCGAAGAAGTGGCTCGACTTCGGCGTCGGTATGCTCGACTATAGCAGAAGTTGTATGGGGGCTGTAGAAAGATTAATGCCATGCAGACAAGAGATCGGCAAACGAAAGACGTACGAACTATATAACGCCCATAAGAGCGCTCTGAACTCGTCGACAGTCGCAGCGAGGAGCTCCATGGGCTTCTCATCTGTTGTCTCGCTAAAGTCCTCGCTAGTATACTGTATAGACTCTGACTGCAAAAGCAAGTGCCTATGAACCTGTCGAGGAATCAGCTTTCTGCCCTTAGATCACGAACAGAATAATGTGTTCACCTTGAACAGGGTATTCTCCACACGTACAATACAGTCCGCACCATCTCCTTCCTTGTAATATTCTGGATCCTTGACAGAAACTGCGCTACCAGTATGCGGGCCATACGTTTCTTCACCCTCCGCGTTATCCTCTACACGCTGTCGTTTCTTCGGCCGCGTCTCCTCCTCGCGGTCGCGAGTTTCACGGATGGTGCTCCCGTCAACAATCACGAATCTCCTGGGGCCATTAGAAGGCATTCCAATATAAGATGTTCAGTAGGGATAGAGCGTAAGAAACCCCTAAAGCTGTTAAGTAACGAGTTCGTGGTGGGTGGCCTGGCAAGCGTGATTGTGAAGCAGAACAAAAGAGAACAATGGCCCTAACTTTGTACGCTATCCAATTGTCAAGTTGCTGGCAAGGAGACGTTGTGGTCTCATATCCGGCTCTCTAAACGAGTTATGGGGGTTGGAGATGAACAAGGAAAAGTTAATTGAGGAACAAGGACTGTTTTACGGATACGGAGGGGTCCAGAGCATTCATTTGCGATGGTTGTAAGAGGATTTCCCAGGGTTAACTATGGGCTAACGGCATCAAGCATGATGCTACTACTACTAATAAAATGTAATGCAAGCTGTGGGTGCACGCACCCATAATGAACAAGGCAAACCTGAGGACTCGAGGCTGAATAAGTACCATGGAGTGTATGGAGGACGATTCACGAGGGCAAATAGAGAGATACCATCTCCATCGGTAACATATGAAGTACGAAAGAAAAGGAATCTTTGCGCACAGGGTATAGATATCAACGGTAGGTAATAAAATAAGTATACGGAAGCCAGTTCGATGAATAAAGTAGGCGCTGTGTCGTGATTAGATGTACAGATGATGGCTAAAAGTCCGCGCTTGGAGCCTAGATATCCATGCTGGGCTAGCTTGTAAGTAGTGTGTATAAATCGCCGTGGGGGATTCGTCAAGTGTCTAAAGAGCGATCGGAGAGACGAATCTACGAGAAAGCAAGGAACGGCAGGAGCACGGCAAGGAGCCATGAGAGGCGTGGTACCGAGACAAGCTCCGAAGCACTGGATGAATGAAAGTGGTCAGCATACCGAGGAAGGAGCTCTATAATGCAACGCCACGTACGAGGTAGCGGTAGCGGGGACTGCAACAATCTTAACATCCATGACAGCAACCAGGCCATCCACAGCATTGGTCGTGTTCGTAAGCACAGTCTCATTGTGGTTGACCCCGATGCTTGTGTTCGTTGCCAGCCCAGATATATACTGGATGTTCGTCTGGTACGTGTACCCGCCGAACGAGGTGTTGCCGCTGAGCGTGGTGGTATTGGTGGGAACTACGGCTGAGGACGAGATGTTGCCTACTAGCCAGTCTCTGTTGGTGTAAATGGTATGATTAGAGAACTTCCAGTAAAGTGGATGGATAACGTACCGCCCATTGTTGTACCCGTTAATTACGATGTCGTGTTGTTCTAGAAAAAAATATAGCCGCTTAGGGCATGTGCTGAATGAAGAGAATATAGCACACACGAGCAATTGGTTTCTCATACGAAGTAGCCATGAATATTGCTCCACTATCCGGACGGAAAGCGTGAGGACAAAGTTCGGTCAACATGGATGCCACCCACCTATTTCCATTGGGGCCATCTTGGATCCAGTATCGGAAGTGATTTCCACCTTGTATCGTCTCGGTACATGTTCCTAGTTGAGGGTCGCCATAATTCCAGCGCATTACTGCAGTCTCGTTTTCTAGTCACCGGGTCAAAGTGTTAGTGCATGGGTATAAAGCGCCGAAAATTCACATCACAATACATACTAAAGCCATTCCCATCCCCTAGATTGGCCGCCTGGTCTGATCCTGAGTGTTGTCCAAGGCACTCGCCTGAGAAGCCAAACGAGCTTCGATCCATTAATTAGAACCGCAATATTAAGAGTATAAATACGCAGAAAAACATACGTGAAGTAATTCTGAAGCCCACCATCAGTCTCTGCGTTTACCAGGACGCGGGCGTCTGAGTTGCCGGATATTATGACATTTATAGGTTCTCCCTGGCCCACTGGCCAAGTATCTGGCACTTCCTGTGCGATACGTCATATGAGTCTGCCTGACAGCGGATAAGAATCTACGGGGTGGTGATAAGTGCGTACCGTGAGCATACTCCCTCCAGCAGCGGGCGGCGGGTAATATCCAGCTGCTGGCACGTTCCTCGTCGAACTTGACGCGCGCTGCCATAACCAACGTGTCCGGCCGTTCTTCAAGATGGGTTGTGGCACGTCCTGACCGAGCGTGAGGCTCATTGTCGGTGAGCATAGTAAAAGAAAGAATAGTGTCGTGGATAACATCTTCGACGATGGTAAGACCTGTAGTAGCAATGCAAGAGATACAGGTCAGAACCGAGAGAATGAGAGCAAACAGACTGAATAAGGAGAATGGGGTCGGGAAGCGGCGCTGTATGCACTGAATTTACATCGGCGCCCGTAAGCTTTACGTAATGCTCGATGAACAATGGTCTGACGGCGCCCAGCCTCGTTGCTGACGCTGCCCAGCAGATTGTCGACTTATGTTCACATCTTAATTTTACTTTTATCCCTAGGCGGCAGGGAGTCTAGGAGTCGTGGAGCGATAATTCGAAGACTTTTTTGTTTTCAAATTTCAATAAGTTTGAAGGGAAATATATCGCGAACGATAAATTTCGAGGTCAACTTCCAAACCTGGATGCTATCAACCGCTAACTGCGGTGTGTGTGGTGCTCTGTTCAACAACCAACAAGGTTCGGGAGCGCAGTTGATTCTGCGATGTCCAGGCTTACTCTGAGCTGGCTTAGCGTTCAGCAAGCTGCAATAGGATTTGCGAAGATATCGATTAAAAGCAAAAAATACAAGCAGCAGAAATAAATTAGTCCGCGATCTCCATATCTCCGTACGGCTTCGCCTTGAAGTACGAGTCGTCGAAGTGGTGCACACGGACGAAACCATCCTCTCCTCCAGAGGCGTAAGCAATGCCGGCAGGGTGGACGGCAATACTGCGAAAGATTATCAGTAGAGGTCGATTAGTCCCGAAGGGAGGAGGGATACTCACGTGTTGATGGGTCCGAAATGGCCTTTCACGCGTCCAACTTCCTCCTCAAAGACTTTGTGCCAGAAGCGTGTCTCGAATTTACCCTGTCGAAGGGATGTTGTCGTGACGTTCATGGCTTCCTGGCCACCACCGAGAAGGACCTATAAAGAGAAGAGATGTAGATGAGATCATGACCAGTGTAGAACGGAGACACAGGGGCTTACGTATGGCCGATTGGGCGCGAGTGCCGCGCTGTTCAGAGGAGTTTCGGTGGTGTAGGTCTTGATGACTTGGAGGGTTTTGGTGTCTTGTATCTGCGCGCATCAGAGAACGGCGAAGTGAGTCAATGTATACATCATGATCCAGCGGGTACATACCCGTGCCGATTTGTCTTTACTGCTGGTAACGCAGTAAGTCCGGTCCTTGCTCATCTGCAGATCTGTTACAACATCTCCGTGAGCCCGCTCGTTGTTGTCGATCTCCTCTCCACTTTTGACGTTGAAAAGCGCAACTTTGCCCGACTCGTGGCCGGTGATGATGACGTTCGGTGCAAGTGTGAACGCGCACACAGTTGCTTTTGATCCAATGGGATTGAACATGTATAACGGCTCCTTCGATTCTGAAGAACATACACCATGAGCAAAAAGACATTGTGAGTCAATCAGCGCAGGCCCGAAGAAAAAGTGAGTAGGAGACGCACGGTTTGTCCCATCGCCCTCCCGATTGATATCGAACACACGGATGGCACACTGGTGCCCCATACGCTGCTCCGTTATGCACACCACCTGCGTCCCAGCCTCGTTGAACGACACCCTCTTCACTGCCGTCGGGAATTCCCATGTGTACAGGCACTTGCCAGTTGCGACAGCCCACAATCTCAGAGTATTATCTGCCGCTCCAGACACCATATACTTCGTTTCGGCTAGTTAAAAAGCGAAAACCGTCAGTATGTTTCCCCAGAAAGACTGCACGAGACCTTCAGTGCAGTCCGGAGAAATTTGCTCACCATCCACATCCACTGTCCACACGGAACCATTGTTCCCCTCGTACGTCCCTAGCCGCTCTCCATTATGCGAGTACCATACGTTGATGACATTGTCCTTCGAGCATGTGAACAGCAAGTCGCCCTCGGCGTTGAACTTGATCTGCGTTAAGGACCGTTCGTGGCCTGTGCAAAAAAGAATGCAAGTATCAGTATGGCTTGCCCAGAGTGCTAATCAGCCTGTTTTTTTGGACACAGACCTTGTAAAAGAATAGGCCTCTGAGTATGTTGTCAGAAATGTGGGCTGCGAATGATGAACAGAAGAATATACCATTTTTTCCTACAAATTGTAGAGGGGATGAGATGGCGGTTAGAGTTTTCGGAGGCACGTGGTTGAAGAGCCCGATTTGTCGACACCTGAATTAGGAAATCCGACTCAGTCGTGCCGAGCAGTGAGCTTGGGCATATATGATCGAGTCTTGAACTTCATTGAACTTTTTTTGCTATTCTGTACTTGCAACTCTCCTATTGGAGGAGTGCTCTGCTTTATTTTTCCACTACTTTGTTGCCGACGTCTTGTTTGCCATGAGCTCCCCGGAAAACTCGGAAGAATCGCGCAAGCGAAGGAGAGTAGAAGACCTGAACGAAGATGCAAGCGTCGACCTGGACCAGACTTTGGCGGACGTCGCAGAGCCACCTGCGCGCGATGAAAAGTACTACAGGGAGGATGGGGACTGCGTTATCCTTGTACAGAATACACTTTTCAAGGCGAGCCCCCAAGACCAATACGACAGTTTCGAAGGCAACACTGACGTCTTCACTTCTTTTCGGACAGGTTCATAGATCCAAGCTAGCTAGCGATTCTTCTGCTTTCAAGAACATGTTCAGCTTTCCTGCAGGCAACTGCACTACATCCCAGGATGCTAGTGAAGATGATCCTTTAACCCTACACGATGATCCAGACAACTTCCGCGCGCTCTGCTGGGCTTTATACGCGACGTGCGTGCTATAATGGGTGTGTGAGGTTATGTTTCTAAAGCTTTTCATAGCCCAATGGAAATTCATCATCTAAGCGCTCCTCCAATTGATAGCATTGCCAAACTAATACGCGTCGCGACACTTGCTAACAAGTATCACTTCGTCGACTTGGAGAAGTGGTCTACGGGTAGAATCTCCGATCACTGCAAAAATAGGGTAAACTATTTAAACATCTGCTCCGCCGAGGAAATGTCGAAAGTATTGGAACTAGCTGCTCTAAGCGGATTCGCGAGTTTGAGCAAGACCGTACAGGATGCTTGGATTCGTCGACTGGGGAAAACTTTCCCTTCCTATTCATCAGCCTTGTACATAGGAGAAAGATTCAACCTACGAGCTTTCCAGGGATCCATATATCGACAAATACTGCTACGGATGCGTGTCACCCCAGATGCGACTCTACCTCCTGACATAAAACTCACGGACGCCCAAAACCTCCGTCTTTATAAAGGATACTGGTTAATGATGCAGTACTGGCACAAAATAATGGGTGACACTAAACCTGTGATTGGGATATCACGTGGTACCGGCTGCTCATCATCCGTTCATGTACGATGCAAATTAGCATGGGATGAGTCCTGGGGTGCGAGGTCCTGGTTCCGTATAACAGACCTTCTCAAAGACCTCGATCTGTGGATGTCGTTCGATAACCTGCGAAAAGAATACAGCGAGGAAAATGACACCATAAGTACACTGTACCTGTGCAATATGTCGCGTACCTGTCGGAAAGGCGCTCTAGCAAAGCTCAAAGAAATTACAAAGGACCGCTTCACATTAATTGAAGACCACTTTTTGGAGCCGATTGCAAGAGCTCAGACTTAAGCTGACTGCAGTATGTGTTGCCCGTGTTTACATCCCTTCACTTTATCATTAACTTCCGCTGACTTATTCCTGTAACCTGATGCAGTCCGAGTCAGCTTTCTCGTTTGAATACAATGTCACCAATACAATAATTTCGCACAAAGTGCATATTTTGGTTTCTAAAATTTCAATATTATCATGTTCCATATGTTGGTTCTCAAAGATTTAGAAGTATAATGTCACATATTTTTGGTATGCAGCTTTCATCTTGATGTAATACGCTTTCCTGCATCTATTGTCACTTCCAATGCCACACCAGACGTATTTACTCCTGCTATCATGTTTTAAATGTATTGAATGCTTTTGCTTGATGCAAACTAGGGGTGTAAATTGTAATATTACCGTATATCTTATTTTAATTTTTGCATATCATGGTCAATTTTTTACCACCGTAACTTCAGGAATCATCATTAAATTCTGGGTGCCCCATGGTTCGAACAAAGGCATTTATATTTCAAGACCCTCCAGGAGTCTGCGGCAACCATGACGGCCTTATCAAATTTGACACATGAGTTCACAATCCAACTAACATTATTTCAAAATTACATTTCATGATTTCTTGTTAGCGAAAGAGAATAAAGGGTGTACGAATAGCTTTGACCAGGACCTAAGCTAGTCCAAGTTGCAATGGAGTATGGTGCAACCCGCCTATACACCGCCTAATTTGTACAAAAGAAAAGGCTCACGTAAATTTTACCCTTTTTCTTAGCTGTTTGGTAAAAATGCTTGATTAGAGAAGAAGAACAAACCCTCCAAAGGAAACTTCGATAGGGTCAAAACTGGCAGAGATATAAATTTTGGTCGACCCCTATTTTGCGTGATGACGTAAGATTATTCTAAATAAGGAAGGTAATGCTCAATATAGATAGATCTCGGTCCGTTAAGCATTGAACAATCGAGCAAGCGTCTCCGGAACACGTCGATGAGATGTATACTTGTATGAACTGAAGTTCTTGACTTAAAATTGAGAATCTTTTGCTGGAAGACCTTCCATATAAGCATCCATCCATCAGTGCATCCGATATTCCCATTTCCGAATGGTATGAATATCAACAGATGCTATCGCTTTTGACATATTCTCCTTTCTCGGGATCCTTCAAACAAAGCATTTGAGATATGATTTCAATGTCGGAAGACCCATTCTCTGATGGTAGAGGCTGCGAGAACCTTTCAGACACTATGTGGGACTCGGGCATGATTTCAATGTCGCAGGGGTTGAACCTGGATTCAGATGCTGGAAGCGAGATATTTGTGATTAATTTTGCCTTTGCTGCTCGAGCATTGGAGGCAGAGAGCTTTCGCCAGGTTTTTAGCCCATATTGACTGGTTTTGAGTTTTTCGTTCAATACATGCTTTCTGACGTATTGCATTAGTTAATTACTAATTTTTTAATTTTTAATTTTTTTGCTCGGCCGATTTTGAGCCTGTCAAATTAGGCGGTGTATAGGCCGGTTGCACCATAGACAGTGTCTTGACTGCAATCGTCAACGTGACTATTCGTGACCGTGACGCCTTTTGTTTCCACCACCAACAATCACAACGATCTCACCAATGACCCATGGAGCCTCCGACCTCAGCGATTGTCCTTCCAATGTCCTATTTACGCCTGAACAATTGAATAGACGCCCCCACCGTCCTGCTTAACAATGATATGCCACAGGTTGTCATCGAACACCCATGACGAAGACCCACGTAGACAAACCTCATCTCAAAATTGGGCGGTCTTCGGGGCCACTCAGCTTCTGCTTTTGTTCACGATGACTACTTATTGGAAAGCTACTTTCTAGGTCCAGATATAGGAAACTTTACCTTGTCTTCACTTCACTCATATGGCTATCACTCGTAATCAACTAAAGCCGACTCAAAAACAGCAGGCGCAAGCGGCCTCATGCTCTTCAGACTCATCAAAGGATGCTTCTCTACCAGTAAAGAAGAGACCGGCATTGTGGTTTGAAACAGTGCTTGAGGAAGATTTATTTGTCGTTAAAGTCGGGGAGACTTTATTTGAGGTACGACTTATCCCTACTCTACGAAGCGCTAACTCGAACTGACGTATCATTAAGGTTCCTCGGACTTTCTTTTCTCATTCACCGTCTAAAATGCAAGAAGCTCTTTCTGGTCGTGGTACATCGCCACAACATCCAATCGTCTTATCAGAGCATACAGCAGAGCAGTTCAAGTTGGTATTATGGGCATTTATATCCTAGTGAGTTAGAACCTCTCTCTACTCCATGCGCACACCTTAATGGCTTCCGCAGTCCTTCTCTTGATCTTGGACAACTAAGCATCAATGACTTTATGACTATTTCTGAGTTGTCCCACCAGTACCATCTCAAGGACCTGATGAACTGGTGCATAAAAGGCATAGCACTAATCGTAAACCATCCTGCGTCGCCTCTATGTACTACGACATTGTCCCAGCTTTATTTTCGTGTGCTGAGGCTGGCCATTTGCTATCACCATGCGCATCTACTTCTGTCTATCCAAAACAAATGGACGGTACGACTCCATCAGCACGAGCTTTCGCCATTTCCTGCCATAATGGTCGCCGAAACGTACGGCATGCGTTGCCTCCTATCACATGCCTATTATGTGCATCTTGTTCACATGGCGCCCCTTATTTCGAGGTCCCTTCGCATCGACGCGGATTCGCCGTTGACCCCAAAGCAAAATTTGCACATATTCTGTGGGTACTATTCTCTTCGGACCTACTGGAGACGCCTGCGCAATACGCTACCGTTTATGTGCGCCAAGGAATGTGATAATCATTCACAATGCCTGAGAGTGTGGAAGATGAGATGGGTGATCGCATGCGCTCAACCCTGTTCCTGCTCGGAGATAGATATTTTGGCCCGACTGCAGTTTGTGTATCAGTGCTTGGACAGGGATATGCTGTTAAGGGTGGCCATGTCAGCTCAATGTCGAATGCAGGCTCTGGCCTCGGTGTTGAGGAAACGGCAGGAGATCGCGAATAACCTGCACCATCACTTCGATCTTGATCTATAGCTATACCTCTTTGCCCCGCATTAATATCTGTCTTCCTCGCATACATAACTACTTACCCCAGTGTTCTCCTTGCGTTATTAATCATTTAATTGATGCTCAATAGTAGCTTCTGTAGCTTCACGAGTTCGGACTTCGATGCTACTTGAGCTTGAGGCCGATAGACGTATTTGGTTCTGACGTCTAAACCAAACAGAAGTCAATCGCCACAACAGAAACTCGGCTTCTGCAACTTCTGCGGCGAAAACACGCCCTTCTGGCATGCTTTCTACTGTTATTCTATATTCTCTATCCGACCCTTTCCGTGAGTTTATGTTATTCTGTAGCTTTGAAAGCAGTTCCAGAGCTCAGAATCCACGGATATCCAGGTCACCTGTGCGCGGTTGTGAGATTTCAGTAGATTTCTGCAGCGATAATGGCGATACACGCGTTCTACGGCTCATACACGTGTATGCTTCATGTTCTCTTCATGCAGGCATGATTGAACTGTAGATAACCCGGCTCTTCTCCCCTGGTCTGCAAGTTATCACCCTCGAGCTTGGTCTCACCTGTTGTACCCACCTGAAACCCGCCTGAGACCCATTCCACCTCGATGGTTCACTTTTACGTTTTTAACCCTGCAGAGAAGCTACGCTTACTGTCAAGAGTATTATGTTGGGGATCAAAACGCCTGCTCAGGAATGCCAATGTGACACCCACGCCTCCGGCTAGGCCATGCAAAGTCAAGTCCCCGTGCTTCATCGATGCCGATCCGTGCGCTCCGTCATCTTCTGAACTCGTACGAGACGCGGAGTACTACAAAGAGGATTTCTCAGGAGGTTTTTGTGTTTTTCGTGTTGAAAATACATTATTCAAGGTAGCTTGGGCGTTAAATGGAATTTCTTTTTTTCCTGACTCCCCTTATTATAGGTTCACCGGTCTTTCTTAATGCGTGAACCATCTGCCTTCAGTGATATGTTCAGCATTCCCAACTGCAATCAACACGAGGGAACTCGTGATGAGCTAGCCATCCCTTTGTCCGATACGGCACAACAATTTCGTGATTTCCTGTGGGCTCTGTACGCACTGTGAGCTGAATACTTTTTACATTAACTCTTTCACTGACATGTTGCTTGAGCCCTAATGAATTGTGCCTCTCGAAGTCAGGCTCTTCGGACGCCGAGACCTTGGAATGTTGGGTCAATGTTGCCGAAATGATGAACAAATATTGTTTTGCTTCATTTGAATCTTGGGCCGTCGAACGCATCTACTCAATGGCTCAGAACCCCGTCGGGTTTTTGCGTAGTGCTTCCCCGGTGCTTTGTGCGCGTGTGCTCAACATCTCCGTGCTGTGTAATCACCGAAGTCTTCTTGGCCTCGTTACCCAGCGATTGGTTCCCCGAATGCTATGGTCTAGCATCGAGATAGACCCAATCCTCGAGGTCGCAGAAAGATATAGGATAAAAAAACTTTTAGGAGTCGCTTACTATAAACAACTCGTCGGGATGGAGCAGGTATCCTGCGATGGGACATCCAGCACACAGCCAGTATTTCCTTCTTCGATGGATATCGAGAAGCAAATGCACTTCTTGGCTGCGCACCGGTCGTTAATGGCTCTGTGGGAGCAACTGCAAGCCAGTCCCCCAATTTTCGAGTCGCATGGGTGCTCTTCACACAGCGATTGTATAACTACCTGGAAGCAGCTCTGGTCAGATGCGGGCATCGCGACCCAAGCACTGCGTTTCGGATCTACCAATATTTTTGATAAACTGAAGTTTATGATGGTGTATCTTCGAAAGGCGACTGCAGAAGCACCTTCAATAAGTCTTCAGTGTACCCTGACGGCTCTGGAAGCGATAGCAATGATACGGGATGAAGTTACGGATGGATTGCTGGACCACTTCACCATACTCTGACGGTGTCTGTGAGTTCCATTGATTCTTATTCTTTCACCAGTACTGACTCGGTTCACGTCTTTTTCCATTGGCAAAGAGCGGGCATGACCCGTGAATTCTATAATATTTTTAGAGTTGACCTCTGATCTTCATTGCGCAAAATTATTCGTTTCCTCTCGAAGGTGCGAGCCTCAGTATTGAAATAATTAAGACGATCGAGTTACCGCCCTGACTGTGGAAAGCTGGACAGTGGCAGTTCCGTGAATGAGCCGCCGATGAAGCTTCCCAAGTGGTCAGTTGACCTATGTGCATTGCAAGAGCATGGTT
The DNA here is from genome assembly GCA_036937115.1 of Nidularia sp. FH-822889. Lineage (NCBI taxonomy): Eukaryota > Fungi > Basidiomycota > Agaricomycetes > Agaricales > Nidulariaceae > Nidularia > Nidularia sp. FH-822889. The sequence continues at coordinate 22,338 of JASFDF010000074.1, forward strand.
GCTCACCTGACTGAAGTTATCTCCGAGCATCCCGGTTGACCGCGAAAGGGCCGCGAAGGTGCCTGCGTGAATGAACAAAGCATGCCATTCTACATACTTTCCCGGCGATGCAGTTCCGTTCTTCAGTGATTTCTTGACCTCGAACACATTGTTTCCTTCGCATTTAGGGGTTCCCTGGCCAGGAATTCCCAATTAACCTTCAGCCACCGAGTCGGAGACGATCAATCCGCGGGATGTGTGCATGCACCCAACAATTGAACGCTCGTGACGCTGGGAATTGACCTACTTTGCAGATGGATCCTGCTGTCGGCAACCCATATTCAAATTCCAATGGACAAGAAAACAGCATATCTTATCCCGACCATGTTCTCCTCATACATCATGATTCTCACACTTCTCAGTGGTTACCGTCTATTCGGAGAGGCCCCGCAACTACATCATCATGTCTAGGCCATCGTCAATATTAAAAATACCTTCCTTATAATTTATTATTAGCACAGGAACGTGCACTGCATCAGCTGCGCTTGTCATTTGGTATTTAAAGCCCTCATTCGCCCACTCTGAAGGCCAGCTTCCCACCCCATCGCAAGCAACTTTCGCCCACTACCATGGAGCCTTCTAACTCTTCACCGTCGAAGTCTACCACTTCGCAGCCGCAAGCAGCGGTTCAAATGAGTAATGAGCTCCATCTTCGCTTCCAGAGGCACCCTCTAATTAGAGTGCTTTATCCTTATGATAGACGTCATGAACGCCTCTACTGCTGCACCGAGTAAGCAGTCCGAGCATAACCACAAAGCATCTCGCATTCGTGGTGGTGGTGCTGGAAAGGTATGTGGTGATCATGCCTGGTCTACATCGAATCTTCTTCGATTCTTACCTCCTACGTAGGACTGCTTCATGGGCCTCTTCGGGTGCTTCCTGTGCTTCGGTAAGTGCTCATACCAGAATACCATAATCCATGATACTGACTTCGTATCTCAGAATGTTGCGAGGTTCGTATTTTACTGTTCCGTTCCGCAAGGATGTCGCTTAAGAAAGTTCCTATCGCCCACAGGGATGTTGCGATTGTGTCGCAGATATCGTCTGTGCGTCCGCTTTTTCTCCATCGGATCCGTTGATACTGGTCACTAACCATTTGCATCATAGGCTGTCCATGCGAGATGTGCTGCTAAATTTACTACAATATTTCTGTTGGCGCTCCGTCATCCTCGAACAATGTATTCTAATTATATCACTATGATGCCTGTATAAAGCATGGATTTGGTTATCATTTTGACTGAACAGCAATCGCGGGAGATGGTTAAGGGTTCTGTGAAATAAGCATTGGTTGACACAATCGATCAACTATCCACACCCTAACGAGGCAACAGGATCCACGTGAATGGTGCATTTGCAAGAGGCGGATCCCTGCAGGTGTCCACGGTGGTAGACCACTCCTCATCGCAGCATTCATATGAACTAAACATTTAGACGTCACTCCATGCTGATACCTAAGCTAATACAAGAACATTGTCTTTCGGATTGATTCGCTACATATTTAATAGTGATACATGTCTCCCGCTTCTTAGAAAGACATTCAACACAGTGGCTCCCGTGGTTTTCTCCTCACCTGGGCGAGATAATCCTCCGTGTCCTCCACCGCGAACTCGACAGGCCTGGTGATAGGATTGAAATCGATACCTTTCTCTTCGAAGAGCTTGAGGCGCTGTGCTGTAGCAGGCCGCAACTTGTTCACGCTGTACAACTTGATCCTGATCGCACCGCATCATCAGTATGGAATCAGGACATAAGAACTAAACAGCCCAGACATACCTGTGCGAAGAAGAAGTAACGTGGAGATCCCAACTATTATGGGGCAAAATTTGCTCATCAGCGAGGGGAAGCGGTTATGTGGCAGATAGATCACTCACTTCCATGCAGAACGAACGTATGTGGGCTCGGTGTTGTTCGATGAGTCCCACGTCCTAACACAGAACTCGAGCCAGCCCTCCGCATCTACTGGTACGTCGATCTTCCATAGCCTCCAAGCATGGTAGTGCTGACCAGGCACAGCCCCGTCAGACATGAAGCACCGGAGATACATGAAGTACAGTAGCAATATACCTTCTCAGTCAGGTTGTCCTCCTCGACGGCATACCATACACTTCCACTGGATGCATAGCCTCGACTTCAATAAAACGATCGACATGAAAAGAACGTGGAGACACACCCGTCAGGGGACACCTCGACCCTCTCAACCCAGTTACCACCACCGCTGTATGCCCATCCCTGAAGTGAGATCTTGCCATCGTGGATGATAACATCCTTATCTTGCGGGAAGATAATAGCGCTCCTAAACAGCCGAACACAAATGAGCATGCGTACGAGGCATTCCCATGCACACACAACTGGTACTTACGATACAGGCATCTGCTGGATCGAAAAGCCATTCGAGAACTTCACGTTCTGCTTCCCGATCTGCATGGGCCATGCGTCAGCTAGTGAATTGTACATTGGAGGTACCTACGTGCCTGCGAGGTGTAGTACAGATACTCCTGTCTCTGCACTGGCCCCATGCTCGGCTCAGCCAGTGCATTGATTCTATACACCCACTTGCAGCTCCGCGCACCGATATAGCCCGTGACGACGACACGCAGGGGCGCACCGTGGGACTTGGGCAGGGGCTGGCCATTCATCTCCCAGGCGAGGAGGACCTCCTCGTTCTGCCGTACTTTGCGCCAGGGCACGGAGACGGCGTAGTTGTAGACTTCGTTCTTCCTGTGAATGGATAGTGATGCTGAGGTTGTAGGGTGGGAAGAAAAAGAAGACTTACTTGAAGTAGGTGTCGGCGCCGATGAACTCGAGATGTTGACACTCTGGCAGGACGCCACCGCAGGCGAGCTTGAGGACTTTCTTCAGGGGTACTCCACGGTATACAGCAGTTCCACTGTATAATGACCGTAATCAGCTCAGGAATACATTTTTAGGCGTAGTAAGAAAGCTTACATAGCACCCTCGCCTATGGTAAATATACATTGAGTAGGGATCCAACAATTAACAGAAGAACAACGTACCCCACGGTGCGTTGATCAATTCATCACCATCTCCGGGATACTGCTGGATTTGTTCAATGCGTCGGGTACCACTGCATTGCAGTGTGACAGTGACCTCCACCTGCCTAGAAACATGCAATGAGTCAAACAAGATACTCCATGAGAAAGAACAAGCAATGGCACTAACGGGAACTTTGCAGGATCCTTCAAGTCCTTGAGAGAAATCTTCAGCGGGGTATTCACCAACCCCCCAATCTCCAGCTCGAACACATCCTCCTTGATATCAGGGATACCGCCGTGATTGCGAATGCTACAATGAGATCGCACAATCAATATAACTCCCAGATGCGACACGAAGTTATACTCAGTCAAAGGACTGGTAACGTACAAGTGGTATTTATTATCCGTGATCTTGCCAAGCATCAACTGGTCGCGCCTGGTCTCTCCATTGTAAGGGAAATCTAGGAGATGGATAATATCCTTCTTCTCTTGCTGGACGACCTCCCAGCTATACTGGAAAAGGCGCTCAATGCCGAGGGCTTCGTGATATTCCTTCCAGCGCTTGCCGATCAGGACTGGGTTAGTCTTGGGGAGGGGCTCGAGCTGGAATTCTATATATATAAACCATAAGCCATGAGCAGGTAGATGGTGAATGGTGCAGGACGAACTGACCTGGAGGAAAACTGAAGGTCTTGGTGTTAAGTATGTTGTGAGCGGCAGCCTTCTTCTCAGGATATTTCTCCCACTCGATATATCTGTGAAAATCATGATCATTATGACGCGCCAAATTATATCATGATAAACAACATGCCCATCCCATCCTAGCTTTTCCTCAGCGAACAATGTCCCGAGGTCAGTAGGGGTTTCTGTAGGGGTTTCTGTAGGGTTCTCTGAAACGGTCATCGTATGTAAGTATGTGCGTAGGGGACCCTCAGGGTGTTTATACGCACGTTAGCTGGGAAGAAAGGAAGCTTATAACCTGGAGGAGGGAGATAAGAAATGACATAACCGGTGATCCTATGTTCTTCTTTCCCTTCATTATCCCACCAGCGTGACCAAGTGCACACGGGCAGAAGCGGGGATAGATTTTATATGGTGGACCATGCTGCCGGTGGATGATGCCGAAGGAAGGAACTAACACGCCTTCCCCCTCGACGGATACTTTACTGTCTAGATAAATGGATGGCGACGACGTCAGAAATAACACGAGCCGGCTATACGGTTACCCAAACTAGAACGAAGGTAGGGGTGGGGTCTGGGGCGAGGAAGATCACCATATGCTTCCACTATCGGGGTACGCACTCGCCTTATGTGTCACGAAAAGTAACGACGTTCGTAGAGGGGGATCATTCAAACGGGCGGCTTTACAATTCCCAGGCTAATCTTATAGTACACAATGGAGGCGTCTTCAGACGTGATAGCTAGGTAAATCTCTGGTGGATTCGACAGCAATGTGAATGCAGTTTGCAGCCTAAAAGTTGGGGTTTTGGTAACCCTTAGTGGAGAGGCTGGAATGGAGGGTGATGACGAAGAACGCACCAGGCGAATGATACAGTTTCGGAGAGTGAGCATGGGACTACATGTAAGAAGGTTTCCTAAAAATAAGAACGGGCCGTATTAGAGCGAAAGAACGGGGGCAAATGAGTTTCTTGAGAAAAAAAGAGACGCACGGTGTCGCGTTTGCGGCCTTTGATCGCCCCGCGTTGACAGCCCTCGAGATCCAGAACTTCAACGTCGGACCATTGTTGCGCTAAATGCGACAGAAGATAACGGGCGTTATGTCAATTACGCATGGTTCACGACAAGTGAACTTGATTTCTCGCCGTAGACAATATCATTGAACGCCTGGAACAAGCTTCCTGCGGGGCGAGGGTACTTCTGGACGAGGCGTGAGAGAACTTCATACTGAGCATGGACGTCGTAAGAACCTAGATGTAGAAAGAAAGGTGACAGTGCATACCGATGGATGGTTCTCCATGCCTTTTTCGTCCGTTGATCTTGGGATTGCAGCAAATACGAAGGAATGTGTCCAAAAAGCTCGGAAAGAGCAAGCGAGTGAGAATATTATATAAAAGATAATAACAGGATCCTCGCAAGTCGTGAACAAGTCTAAGCGAGGGTGGTAATTGTGTTCAAGGCGCGATGTCCGGACTCCGATCCGGGCTCAGCGATTTCGGTCAGAATGACTCCTGAAGACAATCTCTTATACCGTGCACCAATCTGCTCGAACAAATCCACGTTTCATTGTAAGGAGCTTGAATCTTTTATTTCTACGTGATTTCCAACAACGAGAACCCTTTCACAAAACCAAAGCTTCACAGTTGAACGCCGTTCCTTGACCAACAGATGGACGATTCGCTTGAAGCACCCGATGCTCTGCCGCCAAAAGTGCCTATGGGCGATCTTGCTGCAGATGAGAACGAGGAATCTTCAGGAGACGAGGAAGAGGGTGCGCTGGACTGGACGAAGCTCATGTGAGCCCATATTCTTCTGTTTTCTTCTGGCATGGAAACACTGACTTTTTTTTTTTTGTCATGGACAGTCCAGTAGCAGCACGTCCTGTGATTCCAAGACGCGGAGAAAAGGAATTCGAGCCTCGCGCTGGCGGAGGATCCAACCTCCAGCTGCACGTCCTAGACCGCTCGAGGTCCGCGATGTTCGAAGCTCTCAAAGCTACGCGCACCACGTCAAGGTTAGTTTATCCGTTCCATCCTGGAGCACCCCTAACGCACGCCTTCATATCGCAGCAAAGCCATCAGCTACGGCATCTGGCATCCCACCCTTGCCCGCACGGAAGTGACCGTCGCGCGCGGGACGCACTTTACCTCTATGGGCCACTCCGCCCCGCGGCCCATAGCAGGAAAAGATGGCGTGGAAACCGTGAAGAAGCGGCTTGAGCTTCTGCCGGAGGAGGCCATCTACCTCATGGAACGCGGATCGCTTTTCTGTTGGAAAGAGACGGACTTGGATCCCACGAAGGTGCTGGGGCTGGACGACGTTGTCGGTGCGCCGATGACTGTGCAGCAAGCGTTTGCGGAGATGATTGGGACTGAGGAATTGACATTGGAGAAATTCCAGGTAGGCACTTTCTTTTCCTTTTTTGTGAACATCTTCGTTGGTGCTGAAAAATCTACGATCCTAGGTCTTCGCGTATCTGAGGCGTCTAGGATACATGGTCACAAGGACGAATCCTCCGAGCCCGTGGTACCCCATCCCTCCCCCACGTCTTACTGGGATAACGCATACTACATCGACATTCCAACGCATCGTCTCCCTCTTTCCCCGCTGGATGTCCTGGCTTTCAAAATTATTCAGTCCGGCGTTCAACTGGTGGAAACCCGTACATATCAGCCATTGGTTGGCCCGTGACAAGAACTATGGTGACCCAATATCTTATCCATTCAGTTACATGTGCACTAAACTCTTGACTACAGGCTCGTTGTTCCGTTCCTTGAGATTCATGCCCGCAGGACACGGAGTCCCCCTCCAAATCAAAACAGAAGGCAATAGCGCCGATTCCCTAAAACCCGCCTCTCCGTATCAGATTTTCTACAACCTCTACAAACCATCGACCCCGTACAGGAAATCGGCGCCTCCAGAGCCTGATTTTCAGATCGTCGTTATCAAGTGCGTATAGAATCATGTTATACCTTTATCCTATCAATATTGATTTCCTCGTCGCTAGTGCACGCACGACTCCAATGCCCACCCTGCAGGAGCTTACAGATCTCTTTGACGTCCTACCCGAGCTCCCGATCCCCATGCCCCGACAACGTCGCCAGCTACCTGGTGCACCCCCCACAAACGCACCTCCAGTTCCAGTCCCAGCTACTACATCAAACGCCCCGCCCGCCTCCACTGCCCCTCCTACCGCTGCATCCTCTATCGCACCTTCCTCTTCCACAGCCGCACCCACACCCCAAATCGTCCCTGCCCCCGCCGCAGCACCCTCATCCCGCTCTCCTTACAAGCCCTTCAACGCCCCCGCCCCTGTCTCGCCTTCCCTCCTCCAACGGCTCTTCCCGCAGATCTTCCCCGCCCCGGCACAGCAAGTCCAAGTGCGCCGGCCGAACCCGTTCATGGTGCTCAAGCAGGGGAAGAAGATCATCATTATCGCTGCTGTGGATGCAGGGAACATTAGTTTCTTTAGGTTTGGGCAGGGTGCGTTTACGGAGTGGCCAATGGCGTGAGTGTAGTGTGTGAAAGGTCAAGGAGGGATTGAGATGCTTTTATGGGAATGGGTAGGAGAGCGAAGATGAAAAAAAGTATCTATTGCTTAATATTATTTCGGTTATAGTATCTTGTAGCAATATTCTGTAATCACTTGCTGTAAACACTGTTGAAGGTCCTCGAGCCCAACCATGCACGTAGTTTGACCATGCAATTTGCGAGAACGATAAAATACCCATCGAGAAGTGCCGAAGCTTTCACACGCCAAATGTGATCAACAGACAGATTATGAATACGCGCGGAGTCCTACTAGTGGATACATAGCGCTATTGTAGAAATACATTGTTTTACTTTACTTCGAGTTCAAGTCTAGGAGTCCGTGCTAAGCGTAGTACACCGTCAATTTTACAAGAAAACATTTTAGACAGCGAGTCTGTTTCATCAACGGGTAGCGCCCCACGAAGGAAAATTAGTTGATATTTTGAGTGGGTGCGCGACTTTCACCGCTCTGTAGACGAAACAAGGCTCAGCAATTGATGTCGGTGGAAAAAAAAGGAGAAATAGACGTACCGCTCTTTCTTCGCCCTTTGCGTACAGATCGGCATTCGAGGTGACCTTTCCTGTAGCCTTCTCCATGCCACCTATCAAAATAAGCACGGTTAGTATGTGCCAAGAGAAAAAGGTCAGGGAGGAGGAGAGCACTAACCGATGATCTTGTCGCCTATAGAAGGTTTCTCAGTGTGAGTATTGGTGTTGTCAGTACCGTGGTTGTCGCGTTCTTGGTGGATCCCCGTAGTTCCAGCGGTGTTACCACCTGCATGCCCAGCGGTTCCGCCGAGTCCCATACCGGCAGCGGCACCAGCAGCGCCCGGGCCAGCAGCTGCTGCACCCATGCGCGTACCCATTCCGGTGTGTGTGCCAGTGCCGGTGTTCATACCAGCGCCGGATTGCATGCCAGCGTCGGAGTGCTTCCCGGTGCTAGTGTGCATTCCAGTTCCAGAACCACCGGTGCGCAAGCTAGGATCGGGGTGGTGCATACCAGGAGCCGAGGTCTCCTGCGCACCGGTGCGGGTCATCCTGTCGCTCGCGGCTGAGCCAGCGCCGAGTCCGGCACCACCGATACCTGTGCCACGCTGGGCGCCGTACTCGTTGGATGACGTATTGCTCTGCTTGTAGCCAGTGTTCTGTCCGTAGCCGGTGTTCTGCCCATAGCCGGGCTGGCCGGAATGCATAGATGAGTCCATGTTCTGTCCGCCGCGCATGGAAGAGTCTACGTTCTGGCCACTGTGCGTGGAGGAGTCCATGTTGGGGCCGCTGCGCATGGAGTCAGTGGTCTGGCTGCCGCCATAGGTGGCTGCGATGCTGGAGGGGTTGTCGTCCCCGTAGCCGCTGTTCGTGTTGTCACGATCGCTCATGGTGTGTTTGCCATACCCAGAGGTGGTATCTGTACCAGCATGGCTCTGACCGTGTGTAGGATGAGCGGCATATTCTGCGGCATTGTCCAAGCCAGAGCCTATTATATGATTAAGCTCATGAACACCTGATACACTCCAATAGGAAAGAAAAAGATACGTACGGGCGTTGTTACTGCCGAATCCAGTGTTAGTGTTAGACATGAAGTTGTTTGAATTAAATTGAGAGTTAAAAGATGTCGCTCAGTATGTTTCAGATGAAGATGAAGTTGTGGGACAAGATTTCCAGCAATGCGCGTCCTTTATAGCAAGCCGCGAGCGATGACGATGGTATGACGGAGCGTGCCAATAGAAACGGCATCGCAAAGGCAGTCTCATGCGCAGTGATATCCAGTGTTGCATCGCGTGCAGGTGCGTCAGCAGCCCGACCTTACACTCCTCAGTCAGTGGAGCCGATCATCCAGAAGGACCTGCTCCCGAGTCCCGTTCCATTCCCCGAAGTGTCTTGCAATGCATCTGGAAGTCCTAAAGGAGAGGCGCATCTAAGGGGGCCAAGTCAGTTATGCAGTTGAGGTTAGGGATTCGTGGTACTATACAAGCACTTGCAGAGGCAGGATATGGATTCGTTGACGTCAACGTTGCAGTTCAACTTTGTGAGCGCGCCATCGAGGCGGCGGCGTTGACCCGTTGTGATATCCCCTTTTGGGCATAGTCGGAGCTCGGAGAAATTATGTGGAGCACCGGAGCGGCCGGGGCGACTCGTCATGAGATAAATTTAGTCTATCCCAAGCACTTGCTGTTCATAGGAATGTCTATAGTCGGTTATGTATACTCTAGTTATAATATATGTAGCACCTACGTCGAATAAAATTACAGATTTGTTCCAAAAATTATCCCTGTTTGTGTCCTTCGTCATCCCCAAACGCGATCTCCGAGTCCCAATCGTCTTCGGTTGATTCATATTCCGTCGATATTATCGTGTCTGCAATAGCAGAGCTCCGTGTAGAGTTAGGGTCAAGTATTGACAAGCGTCTCAAATTCAAAACAAGACGGCACGACTAGCAGAGACATCGTCAGGTTAGATACAGGACTTACAATTCATTGGATGCACTTACTGCCGAGGGAATGAGTGTGGTGATGATACTGGGTTGAAAAGGAAGCTACAGCTGAAAAATGAGGATATAAATGAAAACAAGGAATAGCGTACGGGAACACTACGTATGCCCAGTCTTCGTAGTCTCCTCTGTGTTGACGTGGAGCGAAATTGAAGAAGAGAACCACTCCAGAAAAAACTATAAACCAATGTGTCATAGGTGTCAATATTTAAATGCACCAAGATATTGTTGCCACGTACTTATCATGATGAGAAACATAATCCAACCATCACGCGTTAATCTCTTTAGGAGTGGTATTAAACTGGGAAGATATTGCCTCTCGAGATTAAGGGTTCTGCCAGTAGTAAGCCCAACGAAGATCGCTTGCGCAGCTACTCCTGTGACACTATCAAATATTTCAGCATTTCAGCAAGTCACGAGCACTATAAAATAATGACGACTTACACGAAGGTGTATATTGCAGGTTCCTGCACAGTGTGCATGGTACATTTCCCAGTAAATTGCTGTTTTGGTATATAGCGAAATATCGATTGCACGAGGTTTGCCATGCACCCAACGAAAACAACTCCCAAAACAAACCCCGTTCGTTTAGAAAGGTTATATAATGCTTGAACTGAGCGTAATCCGCTACATCAGCTGGTATAATGTCCAAGCAAGAATATAGACTTACTGCGAATCATCATTATGAGATTCAGTACACCGAGCATGTAATATGTAACCACCGTCTGATACAGTATCAACTTTCTACACGCATGGGCTTCAACGTTAGGATAATCACTCCCAAGCATCGAAGCTAAGGCGATTGTACACCTATCCAATTGATAACACAACACACTTAACACGATGCACGTATCGATAAAGTGGGATGATAACGCACGGTTGTATGAGAAGTGGACCATATCGTGATAAAACGTATAGCACGCGCAGGAATGAGTACTGGTAAGGTGTACTGAGTGGAAAAATGTGAGGACATCGAGAGACAAGTAAAAAACGTGTAAGAGGATCGACGCACCTCCATAAAAAGGCGTTATCCTCTTCCCAGTTCATCGCCAGCTCCCAAGCGGAGAAAAACATAGTAAGCACTGTTGGCATTTCACATCATTTTGCGTCGTAGGCGATGAGTGCTGCTATCTTATCACTCTGAAAACTTCGACTCACATGCGGCGATTTGTAGGATGACCATAGGAGATGATGATGGGCGATGGAATGGCGAGGCGAGGAGAAAAGTAAACTCGGAAGCGCATGGCTGGTGCGCGCACGCACCTTTTGCGGTGTTCCTACCTATTCTATTTGAGCTCCACCCAATTCCGAAAGGAAAGCTTCATACCGAAGACGCAAGTTGGTAAGCAGGGCCGACTAAATAACTAATTCAGTTTTCGCCACTGCTGTCAACACATCTCTGCAGACGCAAGGCACAGTTTCAAGTGAATTTCGGAGAATGCCTGAAGTTGAGCTATTTTTGTGATGCTTTGCGGTGTTATGCATCCGCTTCAAAGGGATTTGGTTGTGCTTGTCAGTTGCCTCCGGGCCCCGGCCCGGCAACCGGTCACTGTGCGTAATACGGCGTAGCATTAACAAAGTCAGGACTTAGGAGGGAGTGGGGGTCGTGAAGTTAGCTTGACTCCTGGGCCTGAACCGCAGATTTACAAGCAGCCCCAGTGATCGGGGTCAATGGAACCTGGACCTGAAAGAAGCATCTTGGAAAAATCACAGTTGCTAAGGGAAGAGCGGAACAAATGGCATTGCAGAAGGATACGACGGAAAAGGAATGTTCGCCTCATATACTACTCGAATTCCGGCACTGTCCTTGCATCGGAAGGAGTCCTTATAGAGGCACGTATTCAGCATACGTCTTCTTACTCTGCCCCTAAGCTTCTTAGGCACGCGTCAAGGACACAGTTCCTAGGAGTCGTCGTCGTCATCAGTCAAACAAGACTAACAACTCCTCATCCATGGGATCGGAGTCGAAGTAGCGATCCACCATATTCTTCCTGAGGTGGAGGTGCTAGCTGAGAGCTCCTCAAGAAGAATAGGGAATAGGGGATAAATGACGCACCATAGATCACAACCTTGAAAGAAGAAAATCTCGTCAATGAAAGGGTAATTGATATGTATCATTTGTAGACAGGAAGCGATATTTCCTGATCAAGCTAGCATGCGTATTGAAAGCGCAAATAATATGCACTGAAGCCCAAGATGGAATGAACAACAAGAAGTAACTGAAGAAGCTATCGATAATAGACAGCAAACTAGGGCCACGGGAGGGGAAATGGATCACATGAACAAATGAGGGTCTTGAACTATGGTTTCGAGTTGGAAAAGAAAGTCCAGCTACTGCTTCAGTCGGGAAAAAATGTGCGATGGGGAGGAGGCAAAAGTACAGATGAAGTTAATGACACAGGTAAGCGGCAGCGCAGCCAGATGGACAACTGAAGTGTTCGATTTTTGAAACAACGTGTAACTTGCACTTTACATGGGCGGGGCACCGTTGTGGGTGTTAAGCGGGGCCGGAGCGCCAGGGACAGGGTACGCATTCATGATGCTCCGGAAGGTCGGGGGCACCGCGGGAGGAAGTGCGACCGCCGCGGGGGCAGAGGCGTTCGCAAGGTACGGCGACTGAGGGGAGGGCGATTGGCCAAGGGAATTCGAGTGTGCCGGGTCTTGTGCGTTACGTGGGGGCCCAGGGGGCATGTTGGCGTAGGCTCCCTGCGGGGACATCCCGTGCATTTGCGGCGGCTGGTACTCCTGAAAATTCAGAGCCTCCCCTGACGTCGGGGGCGGCAGCACGATCTGTGTCACGCCCTGCTGAACCTGCTGCTGTTGGCCGTCCTGTCCCGGTTGAGGCAAGTGGGCGCTCTGTGGTGAGGACGGCGACGGCTGCTGACCTTGTGCCTTCGCTTGTTGAACAGCTTGTTGCTGGGCGCGCTGCGCTTCGGCTTGCGCAACGATATGCTGTGGGTAATGAGACATTCCTCTTGGCGAGGCTGGAGACACATTAGCCTCCCGTTTTAGCTTATCGCCAGCAGAGGGGTAATATGCACCAATCGGATGCGATGCATCGTATTCTTCAGGCAGAGCGGGAATAACAGCGGCATGTCGCCCACCGAGTGGTCTATCGTGAACGGAAAAGATCAGAAAAGGCTCGATAAAGAACATAGTACACTCACCCTCCCTCAACAAAGTTCTGCCAAACATAATCTCTCAACCTATCTGCGTTTGGAAGCTCCTGGATAAGATGCTTGATTGTATTCTGTCCAAGACCAAAGAAGTCGGGGCCCGAGACAGAGTTAGAGTGCTGCCTATTGCGAATGGCGTTTGCCTGTTTCACGATGCTGGACCAGGCCCCGGTGGCGGTACCCGCGATGACAGGGCGATCAGGAACATCCGAAGGCACGATTTGGAACTTGGGTCCGTCGCCGCCATCGAGGATTGTGCAATGGTACACGACCTCGATGTTCGGATCGATCGTGGACAAATATCGTCTACCAGGAGAATAGGATCAGTACTGCCATCGAGGGGCGCGATAAGTAACAATGTACGCACCTGGTAACCTCATAACCCACAGGGAAGATGTACCGTTCCGTATGAAAATGCTCTCGCATGCACACATCCCCCAAGTTGATCACTGTCATGATACCAACATTCAGCGGGAGCATTGGCTTGCCCTTCTTGTCGCGCGGCACCATCGGGATGCTGTAGCTCTTGCTCGTGACAGTATGCGCCTTCAGTCGCTTGGGCTTAGCATGACGCTGAACTTCTGATGGAGGGCGCTGAGCACTCGGCGGGACAAAGCCCGGGCTGGCGGGGTACATGCCGCTGGGTCCGGCCATAGGAGCAGCGAGGTAATAGTATGGGTTGGCGTATGGGTGGGGATATGCAGGTGTGGTCGGCGTGATGGGCGTGCCGGGGTTCGGGTAGTACATAGAGTACGGGTTCATCGACATCGGATGTGCGGAAGTGGGGGTGGGTGATCCAGCTGTGTGCATTTTGGGCATCATGGCGGTGCTCAGGCTGAGGTATGGGTTCGTGCTGAGGTTAGGCGCAGGGGTCGTTCTCTCATTAGAAGGCGCGCCATTACTGGCAGCCCCATTGGTGGATCCGTTATTGGCGGCGGCAGGTGGGCTAGCGCTCGTAGATGGGGTGGCTACGTTGTTCGAAGCAGAAGCAGCTTGAATCGCAGTACCATCCTGAGCACGTAGCTGTTTCTCCGATTCCGTGAAAAGGCTTGGATCCAGATTAGGATCGATGACGGAGTTGGAAGGGGGGAGCAAGTTCACGGAAGTGGAAGCGCCGGAAACAGAAGGAGGAGGAGTGCTGGCTGCCTTCTGTGCAGCGACGGCGGCCTCAGCCACACGCACGATACTGTCCATGAGCGGAGAGGACTCCTTCACTGCTTGTTGTTCCCCGCGAGCAGGCACGGAAGGGGGAGAACCGGCGGCGTCAGCGGGGCTTGGCGGAGAAGGTGCGGGCGCATACGGAGCGTCTGCTATGTCCCCGGGCGCCTCCATCAAGACTGCTGCTGCTGGAGGAGCTGCTGCTGCGGGCGAGGGGGGTGCAGGTGTGGGAGTTTTTTCCGCGGGATGAAACACACTGGCGTCGCCAGACGCAGGCTGCTCGGCCTCAGCCATCTCTATGTCTTCCATATGGCGCACAGATGGAGGGGACGGGGAAGAGGAGCGACCCTGGGCGGGAGCAGCGGGAATGGCGACGGGGACGGGGGAGGGATCGCGTATAGGCTCTGGCTCAGGAATAGGCGAGGGGATGTGAGCAGAAACTGGTGACGGCGAAGGCGATTTTTCAAACTCCGTGCTGGTGGGTTGAGGCTCCGGATAGTGCATATCCACCTCAATCGGGAAATGTTCAGGCGGCGAATGGGAACGTGCGATGGGTGTCACGTCACGTGTCGGCGTCGACGACCGCATCGAATCTGGCGGCGGGCTCGCCTGGGGAACAGCAGAGATGGACGCTTGCGACGCCTCCCGTTCTGCAAGAACTGCAGCAACGGCGGCAGCCTCGGCTTCGGCCTCTGCAGCGGCGGTAGCCTGGGCAGCAGCAGCCTCTGCTTCAGCCTTGGCGGTAGTGGCGGCCTGGACAGCTTCCTCCGCCCTCCTGGCTGCCTCCTCCTCAGCACGCATAGCAGCCTCTTCCTCCGCCAGCCTAGCAGCTTCTGCTTCTGTCCTTTTTACTTCTTCAGCCCTCTTCGCAGCCTCTTCTTCCTCAGCCCTCCTCACTGCTTCTTCAGCCCTCCTAGCTACTTCCACCTCCTCAACTCTCCTAACTTCTTCTTCAGCCCTCCACATAGCTTCTTCCTCAGCCTTTCTCACAGCTTCCTCCTCAGTTCTTCTCGCAGCAGCTTCAGCCTCAGCCTCAGCCTCTCTCTCTCTAACTGCGGCGGCGGCGGCCTCGGCAGCAGCTTCAGCTTCAGCGGCAGCAGCTTCGGCGGCAGCCTCAGCCTCGGCGGCGGCGGCAGCAGCAGCAGCGATGGCGGCGCTCTCACTGCGCGTCTTCCTTGTCCCAGCCTGAGACCGAGAGGCCGACCGCTTCGATGAAGGCGCCGGAACGGGAGAAGGCACACGCGGGGGCTCGACAGCGTGGCCTTCCTCAGGGTGATCATAAGAGGGTTGCTGGTCAGCGACGACCCTGCTGCTTCGACGCGACCTCGTTTCCCTCCGATGCGAAGTCGGCTCCACATCCCCTTGCTGACGCGCCGCTGGAGCCGGAGCCGGGATCCCCGACTCGCTTCGCAGAGGAAACGTCGGACTCCTGCGGCCATCGAGCTCGCTCACCTCGTCGTGGTCGGCGTTCCGAAAATCCCGGCTGTGCTCCTCGTAGTGCGACGAGCCTCGGCGCATGGGCGCGTGCTGGGAGTGCTCGTGTGCGGGAGGAGCGTACTCGTACCCCGTGTGGCTGCGCTCGTCATCCATATCCACCTCCATGCCCCCACCAGGTGACGCCGGACCACGATGGTAGTCATCGTGCTCTGGCGTCAAGGAGCGTTGTCTTTTATTATGCGTGTGTTGATGTTGGAGGGGAGGCGACTGGTGGGGGGCTTGGTGAAAATGCGGCGGGGGCGGAGGTGGGGGGTGCGTGTAGAGGTGCGGGTGTGACTGCGTGCTTGGGAGAGGCGACTGTTGTTGAGAGTGACCTCGCGAAGACGACGACGACGAGGACGAGGCCGCATGATGGTGAAGAGGCGGAGACACTCGATCCGGGGGCGGGGAGCCAGGATTTGCGGGAGGCTTGATGCGCAGCCTTGTGCCGGTACTGGAAACCAGCACCGGCGGCGGAGATCCATGAGGAGAGCCATCGTGGACACTGGAGCCAACGTGAGATGCCGGGTTGTAGGTCATAAGCGGCTGTGCGGAAGTGCTGCTACTCGATTCTTTCCCCTTGTGGCTGCCGGTAGCATGCGAAGTGCGTGTCTTGCGCCCACCCTTCCTGCTTTGGGCTTCGCGTGCTTCTTCTTCCTGGCGCTCGCGTTCTCTGCGCTCCTCTTCGTCGCGGCGTCGGGCTTGGGGTCCGACATGGCGCGAGGTTAAAATCGGGTCGACATCGTCATCTGCATCATCCTCGGCAATTGCTTGGCGGAGGTTTGCGATAAACGACGTACGAGCTCTTGCGTTCAGCAAAGTGCGCGGGAAGGCACTAGAGCTTGGCTGGGCCATCGGCACCGACTGAGACGCGGATGCACTTGAAGCGCCATTGGTCCTTGTCTGGCCTTCGAGTTCGAGAATCCGATCAAGTAAATGACTATAAAAAAAAAAAAGTAGAACAGGGTCAGACACGGTGGCACAAAGCCGTAGAAAAGTTTTAACGCACTCTCGTTCTTCACGCATTCGAACGTTGCGTTCAGAGGAGCGTTGCAGCTCAGTTGATGTTTCCTTATGTTTCTGAATACGTCAATATCTTCGTTAGGTCTCTTTCTCTCTTTTTGATCGAGAAAAAGAGTGAGGTTTACACTAACCTCCTCGAGTTCAAAAAATTTCCTCTTCAACTTTTTATATTTGTCCTGGATCTCCTGAGAGTCCCTCCCTCTTTGTTGAGGTGGCGGAGCGCTATGAGCTGATGATAAAGGGGCCGGGACAGGCGGAGGCCCCATGACAACGTCTCTGTCCGGGGGCGGGCCCATGACGGACGATGTCGAGCGACGACGGCTCATGGGAGAGGGGAGTGAGAGAATATAATTCTAATGATGGAGGTATGGGAGAGAGATTGGCTGGCGACTGAGTGCGAGACTCGCCAAAACCCAGGAAGCGGGGCAAATCACGGAAGGTACAGAACCAAACAGGGGAACAAATACCAGAGCAAACAAACATAACGACGCCATGCGTTGCAAACAAATAACCACAAGTCCGATCCCAAGCCAGACAGATCGCATCTCTCCGCAACGCTCCCTCAATCACCTCAGCGGTGAAATCACCTTCCACACATCATTTTTCCCGCCACTATTATTACAAGGAACACGCATATGAATGAACTATGAACAAGAGCCACTGCAGCCTCTTGTTCATTGGTAAGTATCTGCCGAAATTGAACCCAGCCAATCGGCTCCTTGTGTTGATTAAGAGCTTCAGGCACAAAGATAGCAAAATTGGGCCTCCGAAACCTTATTTCCACTACGCCTATGCTCGCCCTCCCGCTCTCTTTCTGGAAGTTATATCATCTCTGCCACACCCAGATGCCTCAGCCCTTCTGCATTGCTCAATCGAAAGATCTAAGTCGTTCATATCATATCCACTGACTTAAAAATGGCTCAGCCAGGCTGTGACGAAAGATACCAGCAACCACGCGGCAAAGGCAAACAAGCATTCGTAAGCCAAATTTATCGAAGAAGGCAATCGTGATGTCAAAACATCCTCACCTAGCCAAGGATCTCTAGCTCACATGTCGTGCGATTCTTGAGCAACATACAACAACACTTGTGACTCGACGCTTGAAATAGCCGAATGGGTTGAGGGTGTCAAAATCATCAAATCGTTACTTCCTGCATGGGGCTCCGAGTTCAATCAGAGACTCGCACTTTCCACAAGCCGTGCTAGGCATTACGATCGCTTGCGCGTGATGATTGAAACACAGTCCAAGGTACGCACCTACATACGCACGACCATTATCGGTCGTCGCCAATGCGCCAGTGGTCAATTCGTTAAAGATATCGTCCAACTTAGCCACCGATCAGCACACATGCCAGAATCCCGATTCCGGAGCCCTTAAAGACCGGTGGGTTCTCATTTTGATAATCGGTGAGAAATATGTTTTAGAAGAAGTGTATGGAAAAGAAGATGCTCCTTACTTTGGCCTGGTATCAATCAGGCAATACAATGTGAGCTTGCACGCTGTGCTCGGCGGGTCGACGGCAGATTATTATAATTAAGTAGAATCACACAGGAGTGTTCTTCACATATATTTCGAATAGACGCCATCAGACCTGTAATTAGTTTAAATAAAGGACGAATGGGTCCACCCCCTCCTTTGGCTAGTCTGCGCGCTCCGTGGATGGTGAAACATCTCGCGTGCATTATCCAGGTTATACCTAAGTGTTGTCTTATTCAATATCCTATTCCCCGACCACTCGCAACCTGCAGGCAACTGATGGGAATCGCGCCACCATCCCATTACTTGCTTCTCATGAGGTGATGTAAGTGCCGTTGCGACCAACCGACATCTCTGAGCCTACATGTGTAACATCTCCTTGGCGAGGGGAGATGGGTGGGTTCTTCGGGGTTACTGGGGAAGTTTTGCGTATAAGAAGCAAACCGCAGGAACTTTATGGCATGCCTCGTTCTCTCATCGCAAAGAGTGACGTGCAGATTTGGACACACAAATGAGGGGGAGTACAGCAGGACAAACAAGACACAATATCATCCTGACATCGGCCCGATCAACAAACAAATAAATACATCCCATGTGATAGCCTGCCAAAATTTTCAATCTAGCCACGGACAGCGAACTCTGACCAGTCTCAGCCTTCAATGGAGACTCGAGGCTCGGGGCAACTCCGACAACGGATTTCAGGATAAACGGGAATTTGGAGATGCCCTTGTTTCATTGGAGCTGGCTTGACGATAAAAACCGACGCCTAGGGTGCATTGTACAACATCCTCATCGCATAAGTATATACAATCATCGCATCTTTCATCTTTGAAATAGATATCTGATTCGACAGCGTCTGATTTAAACAAACTGAACCCGCCAAAGCAACATGTGGCTGTTCTTGCAAACCATGATGACGGAATTTAGATCATATTCAGCACCACCCGTGCGTCCATCGTACCATAATCAGACCGAAAGGTGATCAGTCACAATTTCCGAGGAGCTCCATCTATCATTTACATTTGGGTTCAATGCTTCTATGATGAGCGTCAGCGTTTGTATAACATAAATAGCAGGCGAAAGAGTGGAAAAGCCACGTCCGTCGCGGCTAGAGGTGATAAAGCGCTGTCTATCCTCAGCCACTGACATAAATTCTAGCCTGATGAGTGGCATGGTCAATTATTACATGCCTGAGCAGGTGTTGGAATCCACACAGACTGCAGAAGTCAAATTTTCCTGTTATCTAACATTCGACATCTATTCCCAAGAGATCCTTGCTTGACTATTCATCCCTCTATTTACGAGATCTCTATATAAATCCACATCTAAATCGAGTATCGCCTCCAATTCTATACAAGGAACCTCGGAGTATCGTTCTTCAACCCCGCGTGTGTACTCCAACTACATATACTGATAGGCGGTAACCGGAAGCGTTTGCGGGATTCGTTCGTGCGTAAAATTTACCCAAGTCCCCAGAAAGTCAATATCTACTCTTCCCAAACGAAAATATCAAGTTAGGCAATGGAAGATGATGCACCGAGACTATATTCATAATTAACTTACCTTATATACCGTAACCTCAAGAATAATTCAATAATCCCAGTATTAGCAGTCTTCTATCGTTCTTGGTCATAACGAGACCTCTAGGAAATCCATCACCTTGTCAAAGTCTTCGGAGTGCAGCTCCTCTGCTCCAGGCTCATAATCAAATGAGTGCTCCTTCCCCTCGAAAACAAGAAGCTCCGCAGGGACTCCTTCCGCAACTAACTGTTCCAGGAGATTCCGAGACTCCTGCACGAGAACAGCAGTATCAGCAGATCCGTGCAAAAGCATAGTAGGAGGCCAAGTGCTGGTTACAGAAAGCTGAGGAAATAAAGATAAGTGGTGCTCCGGTATAACCGCCTTCATTTTCTGAGTGAAAACGTCAACGATATTTGATCCTTGTGTCACGGAATCATGTGCATCTGCCATATCTCGCAGAATGGAACTTAAACTTGGTTCGTGCTCTCCAGTATAGTAATCGAGGAACGTTCCAAGCTGCAGATATAATCGGGCAAGAAGCATGCGAGGGTTTGCTGGATATCCTGGGATGCGATAAGTCGCCGGGTGGTATGATAACGGCGAATCAGCGATCTCCTTAGGATGTCCTGAGGCAAAGGGATAGACGTATTCGGGAAAATCGACCGCATCCAGGAGTTCCCGCCCACGGAAGAATACTTCATATTTTGGCTTTAGATAGTGAGGAGTCTGCAAATCATGAATGGGCCGCTATGCTCGAGCTCGAGACGCAGATAAACTCACAAAGAAGTTACCTCCCATGCCATACAAAGAAAGAACAGCTCTCGGCTTAGGCAAGCAGTGGATCGCACAGAGATATGCGCAGAGACCGCCAGCACTGGAACCAGAAACTGCTATCGCATCCATATCGATCTTGAACCTATGTTCGTTATCCTCCTTTATTATAGGAAATTCGGCTTGGAACAAGAAAGAAAAAAGGTCTTGAAGATCTTCTACAATGGTATGCCCGGTTGCTGGAGGAATAAGCCGGTAATCTGCAGATATGAAGACATATCCAGCTGCGACAACACGCCCTTTGATAAGTTCGTCAGGTGCAGATTCAACGTTCGAGAGTCAAGCGGAATGACTTTGTAGCCATACAGGAAACCAGCTTTGTCTGTTGCCAACAGTCAGACCTCCGCCGTGAAAGTACAGGACTACAGGGAAAGATCTTGGATCGGATTTCAGGGGTCCGTTGTTCACAAAGGGTGAGATGAGTGTCAACCCCTTTGGCTGAGTAGCAGGAGGTGAAGTTTCGACAATCGAAGTGGGAGGATAGACATCAATGTTCAGAGATAGATCTGCAAGTGTTTTGTAGCAAACTGTAACATAATCTGAGGAAGCCATTCGGAATTCGAAGAAATGGTGGTTGATTATAGGATCGCTGACGATTTTGTTTGGCATCGTTATATCTTCGGGTTATTGCCGGGAAGCTCCCGGCTTGCTGCTGAGGACTTGCTATCGAGCAGCATCTTGAACGCGTTACTCAGTTACTGACGTAATACTATAAATTTAATAACAGCAAAAGTTCAAATAAGAACCAGAAGAAAGTTCTATTTCCATCAGTTTTTCCGATGGGTAACTCACAAAATTTTCAGCTTCACCCCTGGGAGGGCTTGATATAGTCAAAGATACGAGCCTGGAGTGTGCACAGTCTATGTTTCTCTGGAGAAATTTGACAAGTGTGCACAATATGTAAGTACGGAATCTCTGTGACTCTGCTCGTCTTGTGGTGAAGTTTGCATTTGTTCTCTCAGGTCTTAAATTTCCAAGAAATGCTCATATTTATGCATAGCGTCAATACTGCTCAGGAGAGTGTCAGAATAAAGATTGACGTGCGCATAAACATCAATGCGGTATGATCCCTTTCTCTACTGCTTCGTGAATTTCACGCACAAACTCATTCTATCGCAGGCGAGACGGACTGGCTGGAGTCGGAGTCCCTCTACCTTCTGTTCGCATCTATGGCAGAGGCTACCCGCGGCTTGAACTTGCTCAGCGATCCAGAACTGACCCACAAGAACATTAATTCCCCTAATCCAGGCGAAGGAGCTGACTTTTTCCCTGATGGAAGCATGGCGAGAGTCTTTCTCCTAGGTGAAGAGATCCCTTTGGGGCTATGTGTATCTCAATAATGGTGGTCTATAGCGAAATTAGATTCAAGTTGTACCACCGTATTTAGCGGGGGGGCATGTACTGCCGATCGCGCTCTCTATCTGCGTATCCCTTCTTGCAGAGGTGTATACCACTGATGCAGAACCTGCTTCACGTTCTGCAAACTGCAAGGAAAGACGGCGCATCCGGTTGCGGTACTGCAAATCCCCCGTCGCAGATTTCAGCATCGTTAAGGTCTCGGTAGATGTCCAGGATCAGGACAAGCTCGCGTGCTTCAATGTCTCGGACCAAACGTTCACGAAAGGCCAAGACCCGGACGATCACCACTGGATTTACTTTACTACTACAAACGGGAGGGAGTTCATCCTGGACTGTTGTATACACACATTCAATTACTGTGTCACTTTCACTGCGGATCCACATTGCAAGTACGGTCTACCGCCTTTGGCTCGGAGTATACGCCGGTGTTCTCCCAGAAACAAAATTTGGACCATGAAATGCCAAATATCAAGAGGGAACACGAGCGCTTCTCGGTCTTTCGGAATAAGGAATTCCAGGAAGTGGTGTGTTATATCGCATATGGTTTCCGGCCCAGTGACGTCCAAGCCATCTACGGGTTCATGAACTATGTCGGCGGAAGAATCCACCCCGAGTCGGAGCGGATCCTTGCGGTAAATTACTACTTGCAGAACTGCGGAGTCATGAAGCTCAACCTGAAGGACCGTGCATGGAAGGAGAAGCCAGATGGGCCACAGCTTGGGTTCGACAGAGGCCCTGGAGAGATGGACGACAGGCCACCGAGTGAGGACGAGGCGCATTGGAAGTTTCTGAAGAAGATGAATCGCAAGCAGAGGCAGGGGAGGATAGCGTGCAAGGAGTTGTGAGTCGCCCGCGACGCCAGGACAAGCCGGCATCGATAAAAGGGAAGCAGTTGAAAAAGCCCATAGCTATGTATTCGTATGGTAAAGTTACTTTAATTCCCGATTGATATTGTAGCTATGTGTCGTTTTGTATAGAAGATGCCGCCATAAGCACTTGTCCAATGGACTTCCTTGAGACATCCAACAAGCACGAGCTTGACAACATCGTAACGTCCGGATAACGCTGAATCAGATAACAATCTGGATACGCATAGCACGAAACAAGACTGATCTCACACCTGCTCAAACATGAAATCGCTCCGCATCGTATACTTCGTCCCGCTCACCACCTCCTCTCCGCTATGCACCAACATGCGCTGCTGGAACACGAGCACGCGCCCCGCGCGCGGGTACACGTCCAGGTATGCCTTCTTGTTGGGGGTCCAGAAGCGCGTCGCGCCGCCGGTGAGGGGGGCATCTGGGTTGAAGTCGAGATGGGAAGTTTGGCCCACGCCGTTTTGGGAGTCACTTTCGAGCGTTTTGGTTGGTTTCCTGCCTTCCTCGTGTGGTCCATCCCCCTCCCTGCCTTCGGATGATTCCCCCGCTTTCCCATCCCCCAGCGGTGTACCTTCCTCCAACGGCGCGTCTGCAGTCCCGCCCTGCAGTCCGTCCTCGCCCTCGTCTCCGCAGTCCCCATTGAGGTACACATGCAGCGTCACGAACGACTTCTGCGTCTTCCCGTCCTCCTCTTCCAGCTCCACAAGCCCATCACAGTGCGGCTTGAAGTAGTGCCCCGGTCCATAGCGCAAGAAGCTGAGGCGCGGGTTCACTCTAAGCAACGAATTAAGTGACCATTCACCCACACAAGTACCTAAACTCATTCACCTCGCCAGCCTCCACGTCCCTCCCTGCTTCCTCCCCACCTTCCCCGTAACTCCCGTCCACCGTCCCCCAGGTGCAATCTCCCAAATCTCCTGCACAAGCGGGCGCAGCTTCTCATACACCCACTCAGCCGTGTCCTCATCAACCCTCAGCACCCGATCACTATTCCTAAAATTCGAGTGCACGGTCTCGGTGGCCCCGTTCGCCTGGAGGCCCGCGGGCTTCCACCCCCCGGGCGAGGTAGAGGCGAGAGAGAAGAGGGTTGCGCATTCCGCGGGGGTGAATACGGAGTCGAGGATTTTGGCGTAGAAGTCGGAGGTGTAGGGGGGGGAGAGGGCGGTGAGGGAGAAGTCGATGGGGGTGCTGGTTGGGGTGGGTATCGTGCCTTCGACGTGCGGCGGCGTGTTATACAGAGTTGCTTATGGAAACCGGGACAAGGAAGCTAGTCCATGTCCAAGATATAAATGCCTCTTCTGCACGGTGGGATTGCGCGACATGAGTCATAACCCGGACCGGTAACCTGTCAAATTGAAACTGCTGTGCGTGACTCTCTCCTCGCTGTGCGTCCGTTGTGCAGAGAGAATTTAAGCAGAGTGGCCTGGACGATGGGGGGTCCTGGCATCAAAATAGCAGTACTGGGGCTGATTCAAAGGATTTCTCAGTTTCTCAGCGCAGAAAATTCGAGTGAGAAAGGAAGCCCCAAGCTCGAAGCTTGTTTACTGAAGCAGCTTCAAGTGGGAGGAAGAAAGTTCATGGAAAATGCAGTTAAGGTGCAGGATTGTGAATACATAGAAAATACATAGAAGAATGTGGGCACCCCCTGAGCAAAGAACGTCGAGTTGGCGAGAATTCGTAGGTGTGAGCGCACCCTGTATGTAGTGCGTAGGATACACAGACACCGCAAATCGCAAGATTCAGGAGGTGTAGTCAAAGCCGGAACCAGCCTTGCGTACGAGGGAATGGTGTGACCATAGGATGGCGATGAGAGATGTTACCGATTTTCTATAAATGCGTGATCGACGACATGGTACGCATTGGCAATAGGATGATGCTGAGGCGATTCTGTGATAATAACCTCATTCCACTCGTCGCAAGGCTGACGCCAGCCATCGTACGAATCATTGAGTTGGGCGTCGCACGGCTGCAGGCATTCGTGCCAAAGTCCCTGAGAACCGTGCACTTGGTGTAGGAGCTCTCTTTGACAGGAGCCATCGAGAAACGCGGTAGCCCCAGACACTCCCGAGCTCGACTCCTCTCATCCAACCCAGATGGATGGGCACTCCTGGACGAGGAGGCGTGAGCTCTGCCAATGTCGCGTCTTTGCTTTCGACATGCGTTTACTCAGCGGATTACACGTCTCGAGGATGAGGAACGCGACCTTAAGGACTTGGGGCTGGCATCATCGCAGACGGTCGGCAGAGATACGAGGGAGTGAATCATAAGCGCCATCGTTCAGGGAGGACAGGTGCTGGCTCGACATGTCCTTCGAATATTACGGAACGTTACCGTGGTTATCCAATAAAGCCCGTTTTACAGAGGTGGTCCGCGAGCCATCCACGGTAAGCACCTTGTTGAGAGTCGACTGAGAGGATAGCCAGCAATCCAGCTATTTCAGAACCATGTTTCTTCCGGCGGATCTAAGAAGGATGCCAAAACGCTGGTTCGTGATATCTTTAACTGTTGCCGGTGTTCTGCGGGGCACATTCGAAGCATCCTTGAGAGAGTAAAAGCAAACAATGGAGGCAGATTACTCAGCGTCGAGGGAAGAGAAGATGCCGACGCGGGGTCGACGGTGCCAAGCGTTGTATCACGTGTCCCGTAAAATTAACCCTGCCGATCGGCTGCCGAGCCCAGTGTTTTCGACGCAGCCAGTCATCACAGCCGTCCACCTCTTCCTCCATCCTCGCTCTCCACCCTCCCTCTTCCTCCACTCCTAGCACCCCGCCATGTCCGGCGTCTCCCGCCCGCGCGGCGCCCTTGCGCGTACGCTCAACACTCTTGGGAGCGCTTTCTTCTCCGGGGTCGGCCGGCTCGACAAGTCCCTCTCCCCCGCACTCACCCTCCGCCGCCTCCGCGCACACAAGTTCATCCTCTCCGACTCGGTGTACATCTTCCACCTGCTCCTCGCTGTGTTCTGGCTCACCATCATGCGCTCCCCGGGGTTCCCCCTCAAACTCTTAATCCCCCTCCTCTACGTCGTGGCCCTCCTCATCCCCTTCACCTCCCAGTTCTTCGTCCCCGCAACCCCCATCTTCGCGTACCTCCTCACATTCTACACCTCCCGCTTCATCCCCGAACCCTGGCGGCCTAAGATCTTTGTCTCCCTCCTCCCAACGTTAGAGTCTGTCCTGTACGGTGCGAACATCTCCGACATCCTCACGCGCGTAACCCACCCCGTGCTCGACATCATTGCCTGGTTCCCCTATGGCGTGGGGCACTTCTCCATCCCTTTCGTCGTCGGCGCCTTCCTTTGGCTCTTCCGCACCAAGCAAGCCTTGCATCTCTGGGCGAGCACGTTCGGGTACATGAACCTCATTGGGGTCATCATCCAGATCCTCCTCCCGTGCTCCGCGCCGTGGTACGAGCTCATCTACGGGCTCACACCAGCGAACTATGGCATGAAGGGCTCCCCGGGCGGGCTCGCGCGCATCGACGCCCTGTTCCACTCCCACGGGTACACTACTGCCTTTTCCAACTCCCCCGTCGTCTTTGGGGCCTTCCCGTCTCTGCACGCAGGGTGCGCGACAATGGAAGCCCTCTTCCTCTCGCACTTCTTCCCCCAGACGACGCGCTACGTGTGGGCGTACGCCGGCGTGCTTTACTGGGCTACCATGTACCTCACGCACCACTACCTCATCGACGTCGTCGGCGGCGCCTGCCTCGCCACGGCCTTCTTCTACCTCTTCCTCCCCGACATCCTCAAAGGCCCCGGCGCCACCGCGCTCCCAGGCACTCTCCTCACCAATGGGCCATACACCCGCCTCCAGCGCAACAAGTACGACGCGTACGACCTCGAGGTGCCGCACCGCTCCTCTGCCCAAGGGCTCTCCGCGTCCGACTTCGACGTGGACGAGACGAGCTCCGACGACGAGGAGATGGACATCACGTATCGCGCCCCTGCGGTTGGCGGGGGTGGGGTGGGCGCGGTGCCCGCGAAGGCGCGCAAGGACCCTAGGACGGAGCAGGCGAGGAGGAGCCACCGGCACACGGCAAGTATCGCGAGCTTGATAAGGGGCGACGAGCGCGGCCCGGAGGACGGGTGGAGCCCTGTGGCAGGCGTGTTTGGGAATATAGCGGCTAACGGTGCCGGCAGTCGGGAGAGGAGCAGGGACTAGAGGCTATTCGCAGTTTACCCGCCAAGTGGCTGTCGGGAAGGGACAGGGGCGAACGGAGGCACCCTACATTTAATCCCACTACCTCCTCTTTACGGGACATATTCATTCACTCACTCATGCTTATACTCATATGCATATACACATATACATTCGCCTTGGGGATCCTACAGTACAGTACAGTATATATACTCCTGCATAGGGAGTCCGAAAACGCACGTGGCGTGTCGATATACCTCTCTTTTTATCTCGCATCTCTCGCATTTTGATTTCAGGTTCTGAAAGGGGCTCATCATTAAGGACAAGTCTGTTTGGGTTGTAGTACAAGATGGTTCAGCATTCGTGTTGTACAGGTGTTTCAGGTTCTGTCGAGGTGTGTATACGTGTGACGGGATACGCAGAGCAAAAATGCGAGCAAAAACAAGTACAGGATACAGACGGCAAGAAAGTGATGTGGAAACGGAGATGGAAGCGGAGGGGGGAAAGAGAGAGAGAACGGTCTGGTCGGGGATGGCATGCTAAGAAATCGGGGCGTGGGGGAAGATGTCGTCTGCACAGCGAAAATATTAACAACCGCAGTTGGGGGAACAGTACGCCGCCGCCGCGGGTTGTCATGCGCCTGGAGGTGCAGAGGGTTTGTGCGCCGTCTCCTTTCCTGCCGTGGGTTCCTGTGCTGCCGCCGCTCCTGCTACAGGAAGCTTCTGGCCTTGAACCACAGATTGCTGGTTTCCACTCGCAGGCTGAGCCTTCCTCGGGGGCGATTTCTCGTCCTTCGGCTCGCCTAGATCAAGGCTCGCCTGAATGGCCGCTGTGAGGTCTTCGACTTCCTCTTCTGCCGACTTTGGTGGGGGTGGGGCCGCTTTGGCTTTGGCTTTGCGCCTCTTCTCCGCCTCCACTTCTTCCTTCAGTCTCTGCACTTCCAACTCCACCTCGTCTTCTTCCACATCCTCTTCCTGCTCCTCTCCCTCTGCGTCTTCCTCCCCCCACTCTTCTTCCTCTTCCTCTTCCTCCTCCTCCTCCTCCTCCTCTTCCCACTCCCCGTCCCCACTAACCACACTCCCCTCCGTCTCCTTCCACGCCTCCTCCAGCTCCTTCGCCCACCCCAGCTCCTTACACAGCTCCCGCACCACCTCATCGCACTTTCCAAGCAACACCACGTCGTCCGGGCGCACGCCGATGTTGCCTACGCGGTCGAGGTTGATGAGGACGCGCGGGCAGGAGGAGGGCGGCATGGATGCGAGCGAGGCGAAGGGGTGCACGGTGAGGGAGGTGCCCATTATGATGAGGAGATCTGCGGAGTGTACGGCAGGGATGGAGGAGATGAAGTTCGGTGGGAGCTGTAGGTGGGGGTTAGTGCATGACATGATGGAGGAGAAAGTGGGGGAGGGACGTACGGATTCCCCGAAAAACACGATATCCGGCTTAACAAGCCCCCCACACCCCTCTTTCCTCTTCGTATCATCCCCACACCGGGCGATCCTCTTCTCCCTCACACACCGTCTCATTTCTCGCCCCCCAAACTCCCGCCCACAATCAATGCATCTTTGGTCCGCAAAGCTCCCATGTGCCTCAATAATCTTGTCCGGGGAGACGCCCGCGCGCCGCTCGAGGGTGTCGATGTTCTGCGTGAAGCACGTGTGCAGGAGGCCGTGCCGCTCGAGGAGGAGGAGGAAGGCGTGCGTGGGGGTGGGCCGGAATTTGCCCGGGTAGAGCTCGTGCGCAAGGGTGTAGACTGGTGAGAAAGGGAAGGAAAGGGTTAGATTTTTGCTGGTATTTAGGGAGAAGGACGTGCATGGGACGGGATTACGACGGAAGAAAGTGATTTCGAAGACGGCTTCAGGGTGCGGGAGATTTAGGCGGGCAAGGTTCGACTGTATTTACACGTTAGGATGGTTAAATATTGGTCGTGCGAGCGAAGGCTGAGGGACTCACATAGAGTCCTATATAAGCAAATTATATGCCTTGTCAAAATCAGAATTTTCCGGAGAAGAGGCACGCACCTGTCTTGGGCGATCTGAAATCCGGTATACCAGCAGAAGTACTAACACCTGCACAACATAAAATAAATAAAAAGCCCTTTTCGTCATACCCATTTACAGCTTATGCTCACCAGCGCCTAACTGCACTCCGAGTCACAATCAGCATTCCTCCAAGTGAATCCCGGAAATGGACGCACCATGAGCACGATGTTCTTACACTTCTCCGACTTGATGTACTGGGCGAGGGAGGGGATGTCCCTCCCCTCGAGGACCTGCGGCTTAGTATTATTGGCTTGGTGCCACTGCGATATACCGCCGTTGCCCATCGTTAGTTAGAAGTAGTTTGAGCAGGGAGGACGATATGTTCTTGAGTGCAAAGAGATTTCAGGGAGGGGATCTGAGATAAGAGAGAGGTTAGATGTAGCATGGGCACTAGGTGAGTCATTCTTACTCGTGCGTGGATAGACGCGGATGTCCTAGGGATGAGGGCAAGATGAGAGATGACTTCAAGAAGCACTGAGCGCCAGTGGTAAGCGCTTCGCCCGGGCCGCCGCCTTCCTTAGGTATCTGTTTCTTACGTAATTTACGAAGATCATATAACATATCCAGTGTACAAGAAATTCAATTTCCTGATTTCCTATTTCTTATGATGAAGGCATTCCAATCGATTCGACTGGCCTCGTGCCGTTCTTGTTCGTACTCCTCTTCGACTAGCCACGATGGTTCTGAAATACCATCGCCCGCACCAGATGTGTGATGACTCGGACTGCGAGTCGGATTCGACGGAACAGGAAAGGACCTATGAGCTGCGTACTGTTCATCTCCTGCTAGAGAAGCTGGACAGGTGTGCGGTGTGTCGGGAGACAGAGTTTTTGAGGCTTTGTTCATCGTGTGGTGAGGTGTGTATTTATGGCGTCGTGTGATGTTGTAGAACATGCTAATTCATGTGTTGTGTAGCGCCTTTACTGCTCGGCGGAATGCCAGAAGAAGGACTGGCCGTCGCACAAACATGAATGTGGTATGTCTCCTTCGTCCTGCTAGTTTTCTGCAACGCTGACCCCGTCCCAGGCAAGACGGATCGTATCGAGCTAGGTATCTTCTACCCCCTCCTCGGATGCATGGCCGAAGCTGCGCACCAATTCCCGGACAACCCCATGCACCCCGCCATGACGCACAAGATCCTCAACTCTCCCAACCCAGGTGCAGGGGTCGTTTCCTTCCCCGACGGCTCCACGGCCAAACTCGTCCTCCTCGGGGACGAGATTCCCCTCACCCAAATAGGCTCGCGCACCTGGTGGCCGACCGCGCTCTCCGACAACGTGCGCGCGAAGCTCCTCCGGCGCATCATGCGCGAGGGGCACGTCCTCCCTGTCGTGCTCTCCCTCTGCATCGCGCTCCTCGCCGAGATGTACACCACTACGTACGTCCCCGCGTCCGAGGCGCCCAACGGGAAGATGCGCCGCCGCGTCCGGCTGCAGTACCGCAAGTCCCCAATCACGGACTTCGGCATCGTGAAAGGGGAGGCGCACGTGAAGGACCAGGACCGCCTTGCGTACTTCAATGTCCTGGATAACACCTTCCAGAAGGGTCAGGACCCAGAGGAACACTATTGGATGTACTTCACCATCGTGCGTGGGGAGGAGTTCATCCTCGACTGTTCGATGTTCACGTTCAACTTCTGTCTCACGGTAGTCGCGGACCCGTACTGCAAGTACGGCTTACCTCCACTCGGGATCGTGCCCGCCTTTTTCCGCGACAGGGTCTTCAACCGCAACACCCCGCGCGTGGAGAAAGAGCACCAGCGCTTCTCCGTCCTGCGCAACAAAACACTTCAAGATGCAGTGCGGCACTCCGTTGGAGGCTTCCGTTCTCCGGACACGATCAAGATCACCGGCTTCCTGAACCACGTCGCGGGGCGCATCATCAAGCCGCACGGCGAGCAGCACCTCGCGATGCACTACTGCGTGAACAACAGCACTATCCTGCAGCTCAACCTCGAGCAGCGCGCCTGGGAGCAGTGGCCCGCAGAACCGCAGCTGGCGGTTGAGAAGGACCCCGGAGAGATGGACGATATGCCGCCTGAAGAGGACGAGGCGTGGTGGAAGTATATGAAGAAGTGGAACCGGAAGCAGAGGCGCGGGGAGATTACGTCGGAGCAGCTAGGGGAGGCATTCCGGGCGTGGACGAATCGGCATGGGTCTAGGGGAAACAGTGCGTAAGCAATGGTAATGTACATTTTTTTTCATTCAGTGTCTGAGCAATTTGTAGCTAGTGTACGATATGCTGTTTTTGTACATGTCTCTTCTTGATGAACCACATCATTGCATCATAGCTTCTGGCTTCCCCCAGACGGGAGCTCGACAATCTGATCAAACCCAGGATACGGCGGCAAGTTGAGCTGGAACTTCTCTTCCATCGACCTGGGCACTCCGATGAAGTTCACCTCGCACAAAACGTTAAAAAGGTCACTCACTTGGGTACAAACCTTCCTCCAAGGAAATGTCTTCCCCCAAACTTCCTTACCCCCTCCTTCGGTGCAGTCAAACTGATCAGTACATCCGGGTCCAGTCCCAGCTTAGCGTCGTTCCCTTTCTCCACGTCCCACCCCGATGGGATGTCCACAGATACAATCGGCAGCCGGGACTCGGTGAGGAGAGGGAGCACGGAGTCGAACGGGGCGCGGATCGGCGGCTGGAAGGAGAACCCGAATATGGCGTCGAGGATGACGTCGGAGGAGCGCAGCGTGTCGAGGAGGGAGGAGGTGTCATTGGAGGGGGAGATGGTAGGAATTTGCATGTTTTCGCATTGTTTTTGGAGGCGCTGCAAGAAGGATTTGGATGTTAATCTATCGGGATGGTGATGACTTGTAGATTCGGGCAACATGCCTTGTAGATGTCCTTTGACCCTGGCTGTGCGGGTCTTTCAGCATTCACCGAAGGATAGACACCGAATATGTGTGCGCACCTTAGGCATGTAAATCGTAGGCTTATACCCGAACATCCCTAACTCCGCCAAATTTCGTGAGAGGAGAGTCGTGCATGCCAGGGTAAAGTCCCTCACCTAAATGCCGAGCAGCAACAAGCCCATCGCCGCCTTGACCATTCCATCATGGTTATATATTAGCTCTTTAGATGTAGGAAGGGATGCACCTTGATTTCCCGGTCCGCAGCACACCAACACTCGCGGATACTTCTCCTTGCTATACACCGTCGCTAGAGTCTGCGCGCACGCCAAGCCCGCGAGCTCCATGAGCTTTAAAAAAATGTCCATAAATTCATCCGCACATCATGAAACATGATGCCTTGAAGCACTCACCTGGTCGATGCTGAACGCCCCCACGGCGTTCATGAGCTCCTCGTCGATCTGCATGAATGGTCCGCAGTGATCAGGTTAGAGCATGCCAGTGAGGGCCGGGGCTCACTTGCTGAGCGAGTTTGGCTGTGAGATATCTAAGGGACATTGGATTATAGAGAAATTTGAACAGCGTTGAATTGGTATTAGTTGTGGATATTCCTGTAAGGGTTGATGTGGATGTAAATAAGGAGCGGAAACAGGTGCGGACTCCAGGAACAATGTTGTTTGCCTCCGTCCCCGTTACCAAACGATGATGATATTATTTGTGTCTGTCCCCGTTGCCAAACTGATTGGATAAGAAATCTCCTCGAAAGGACTCCCAAATATTCCGATTTGAGTAATTCATGCAGGCAAAAAAAATAGAACTTGTAAAAACCGGAAGAAAATATAAAAATATACAAATATATTCACGGAAGTTTAGGGATGATGCTAGACTGATCTCAGAGTACGAAAGAAAGACACTGTTCATTGCTACCTGCCCAAAAAACGAGTTCCAACATGCAAAGTAAGGTATCAGCGGGGTGATTTACACGGATAATTACAGAAAATATGATGCTAGCCGGGGTACACAATAGAAAATGCGGTAAAAAGATGTCAAAGCGATATCAGGTAATATGTACACATACAATACGGTAGCAAGTAAGCAAGTAGGCAAAATTGATCATGACATGACGATGTCACTCGTGGAAGTTGGGCTTATGCGGACGCAGACCCGCTTATGCTCATCCCAGTCCTTCCTCTGGTGCTCAGGGGAGCAGTACTTGACGAGCTTGCACTTGCTGCACGTCTGACCTAGAATAACGCCCTCACTCGCACCCGATGATGACTCCACACTCATCTCCGAGCACCCGCTCGCCGAGGACTCGCCCTGCTGCGCGCCGGGCTCCTCCCCAAACGCCACATCGCAATCGATCCAGTTGCACATCTGCCTCCTCTTCACCTTGGGATGCGGGCGCTTGCGGCGCACCTGCAACACGGCGGCGGTCTCGTGCCCGCGCCGCGGGAAGCGGATCATCTCGCAGTCGTCTGTGCAGCAGGGGTTTGGGCAGCCAGTGGGGTAGTCATAGAAGATGGCTTCGTCGGGGACGTAGGCGGGGTCGGTGAAGAAGATTTGGGAGAAAGAGTTGGTTTGGTGCGAGAAAAGGACGAGGAAGCGGGGGCGCTTTTCGTAGAGGATAGCACGGAGGGCGAGATCGAGCTGGGGGAAGCAGGGCGTTCGTCGTTGACGGAGGAGTGTATGACACAGTCGCATGTCTGAGATGGAAGTCGGTTAGCTGGGGTATAGATGAGAACTGGAGAATACACACGTTCGTATTGTATCTGCTTCTGTATACTTTGTTTGCAACTGCGACCGAAGGAATATCGACATGCTAGTTTGAAGTACTCCGTGACATCTTCCATCTCCTGCCTCTTGAGATCGGTGACGATGATGTATATCTCATCACACCCAGTATCGTGCATCCCACGCAACAGCATGAGCTCAGGGAGCTTACACCGAAAAGTCAGCACGAGAACCGGCGGCACGACCAGCCAGACACACCATCGTGAACACCACAGGCATCATGGACAGCTTCCTCTCCTGCATCGAACGGTGGTGGAAAACATGGGTGGTCCACGTTCTATCGAGGGGTATCAACCGTCCAGTATCGACAGTGCGGCAGAAAATGTTCTCAGGGACAAATTCACCCTTATTCCACGCGATGATTTGCTTCATCTGGGAGAAGGCGTGCTTCCGCTCGCGGACGTCGAGGAACCATTCGTAGTAGGCGTCGTTCGGGCTCCCGCGATGCTCGAGCCATTTGTCGATGAGCATATCCGTGGAATCATGATCTAGGGTCGTCTTGACGAGCTCGGACATAGAGAGGCGCGGCGGGGAGAGGATGGAATAGTACCTCTGTCGGCGGCGGGGAGATGGGGACTTGGGATCGGCAGACATGATGGAGGAAAGGAGGTAAGGGTGAGGCAGTGCACTTGCTTGCCCAGCGTCAGGATAATGATTGGGTCAACTCGCGTGGGTGCCTAAAACGAGCCTATCAAAAGGGACCCACCCGTCGCGCTACAGCCGGCCCTTAATGCAGCAACGATGGCAACATTCCGTCTTCATTACGGCTGTCTTCACAAAAATACTCGACAAGAACAGTACTTCCAAGGAACTATGTCATATAGAGGTATCAGGCAACGAATGTAGGGATTTTAACGGACTCGCATCAACAACTACACTCAACAAGTACTCTAATGGAGGCACCTGCAGCAGGAATGACCGGAGCAGGTCGGCTTGATATCTACTCCCTGAAGTAAGCACACACCCTACAAAAACGACACTCGCGCTTACCAACGACGAGACGCAGCGGCTTGTCCTCGGAGGTACCCTCGCCCCATGTCAGCACATCCTCCACATAGACCTGCTCCTCGATCCGCTTCCCACAGCAGTTCTGCCAGTACACGAGGGGCCGCAGCTTCGGGACCAGGTACCCCTGGTTGAAGATGTAGTTCGTGATGTGCGCGAGGCGCTCAAGCCGGGTCGGGAGGGCCGCGAGCTTGATACGTTGTGTGACGGCGTGCGCACTGGGGTTGTTCGGGTACACGTAGGTGAACCAAAGCTGGGTCGGGACGTCCTCTGGGGTACAGGGTGAATGATTTGTGCTGGAAGCTAATGGAATTCTAACGTACCAACGACGAGCTTGAGCGCATTCTCGGGACACTTGCCGATGCCTTGGTTCAGGAGGTCCTCGACCGCGTGGCTGGTCTTGACCCGCTGTCCGTCCTTCTTCTCCCACCACGTGCAGGGACGGTGTTTCGCGTCGACGTATCCCTGGTGGAAGACTACGACAGGACCGGTCATTAACTGGCAGCGTGGCACGTCCGTCCATGCTCACCGTGGTCAAGTACATCCTCCAAATCCGCTAGCTGATGGTTCTGGAACTCGAGCTCAATGAGCTGGGTGGTCAAAGGAAGGTGAGCGCGCGAAGCTAGTTGGTAGGTAAGCCAGAGCTCAGAGACCGTCATAGTTGATAATGCTGTTTTTAAAAGGACGACAAAGGCTGTCTTTAGAAGAGTAGCAGAGAGAAGATCGAGGCGGTGGAAGAGGGAAATTGGTAAGGATGAGTTGGATGGTGTGGCAAAATGTCTTGCTGGCGGTTTATATACCGCCGCGATTCACTACGCCGCCAATGATGTGATAGTGTGAAGGAATATATTGACCCCTTAAAATATGTTGAGACTTGACGACAGGGGTCCCAAGCATACAAACGAGAGCTCTCCAGAATGTAGAAACTGGGTGGGCGGTCGGCCGTTGGTATTTTGGCACCCCAGCTTTACTTTGTCTTACGGCTTGTTCTATCTATGGCAGGCTGTCAATTGGCTTCGAGCATTTATGTCTTGCAGCTCGCCATAAGTACTGTAAGTTGAATTTACTTTGCGGGAATCAACGGTCGAGTCCAATATTTTTCCATCAGCTACCGTCGGCGAGGAATGCCAGCTTCAATTTGATCTGATGCCTAGCCTGTCCCTCCTCCCAGCAGGGTTACCCAGAATCGGTTTCCGGGGTTCCTGAGTTATGTCATCCCGCTCCGCCGTCCATTTATAGTCCACTGGCGCTCACAGCCCATTGACTGCCAGTTATGCAAGTACTACTGCAACTCAGCATTCAGTACCATTATTTAGTGCTCAGAGGCAAACTATCTGCAGCTAAAGAGTGATTTTATAGACAAACAATGAATGCACCACAATTTCTTATTAGTATACAGCAATGATGTTTTATATTGAAGTAATCTTGAATTTGCATATAGTGTACCACGAATTTTCAGCGAGTAGGTACTCCGACAATGCCAGATTGATGACATTGAATTCTGTCATGTATAAAGTTTAGGGATTGGCATAGTTGTCAACGTTGTAGATTGTACTCGGAACTCTGAGTTATTGGTGAGGACTTCTACTATTTACAACGTTGTGCACTTATCCTCAGGGACACGCATCCCGCTCCCAGGCATCGACAGTGCTAAGACATGTATTATTGCGTGGTCATCATAAGGTACGCGCTTAGCTTAGCGACTCCGAAAATTGCACATATCATTCCAATGACGTAGCAATATTCATTAATGTCAACTATTTATAGAGTATCTTGGGGGGGAAGTACATAGCTATGGGTCTTATCTGAGCAGCAATGGGCATGGGCAAAGTAATTCTGAGGACTTATACTGTAGGGGATTGAGGGATTAGGTGCGTCTGAAAGCATAGGAGAGGAGGGAGATGGTGGGATTTGACAGGAATAGAAAGTCCAGATCTAAAGACTCCAGGAGTACGTCCTTGAACAGGCGGTTAACTGAGACGATGCTACATCACACGCTAAATCGAAGCTGGCATTCCTCGCCGACGGTAATCAGCTCGTCATGAAATTCCTCCATACGGATTGATACGGCCCGGGGACCCACACCACCATGGACTCGGAGGCTCTCTCTTGGCTCTCTCTATCCTTGACTTCCATTCTCTTGCAGTTTGGAGATGTGCCCCAGCCGACAACAAATCAGTCCTGGACAAGGAGATTCCGGACAGCCATTGTATTTTATTTAAACATCACATATTGCCACGAAATGTTCTATCCGAGTCTTCGATGACGATGGTCAAGGCAACGTGAAGGTCACGACCGTTTGGATTGGGAGCAGGTCAGATGGCGTCCTGAGTATTGAGAAACATCCAAGATCTTTTATACCATGGATGATCAAGAAGAATGGTGAACGCTAGTAGTAAGGGAAGAAATATTGCCTGGATACGAGAAAGGATTACAGCCTAAGAACGAGTTATCATATTCCCCTAGGCCAGCAGAATAATTTATGTACAGCATGTATTTCTATGCAACGCTAAAAGAAGCTTACATAAATTTCTCTATTTGAATACTACAAACCCAAGTAGTCACGTATATAGAGGGTGATAATTAACCAAGCTATAGCTTCCTTCCAACCGAATTTACATTCCTCAATAACAGTCCTCCGTATTATCTGAGCACGCTAGCCAAAAGAAAGATATGCAAGCGCCACATGCTATCAGCGAACAAGCCAATCCACATATCCAATAACTCGATAAAATACTTATTGATGTAGTTTGAAAAATATTTGCCCATCCTTCATTTCCGGTACTGAAGGCATTCGTTTGACACCAGCAAGTGTCAAATACTCCAATTACTCCGAGTAAATTGGTCATCAGAAGCCATCCTGCATTTGCTACGGCGATGGCCTTTCCGAAAAGGCACGTACATACTGCAAGTGCACACAGAATTTGAGCGCTTTGGCGACTGTCATGTGTACCAAGGCTATTGTTACTATTGTTACTTGTGCCACTCTGTACACGTCCATGTTCTTCTCGGAGCATTACTGCATGAGAGAGAAAAGAAGAATATATTAAGAGAAGCCATGCAACTGTGCCTGTGACGCCGTAGAGGAGGTAACTTCCGGAACTACAGTCTAGTCCCGTAGTTGGAGTGAGGTAGGCCATAAAAATAGCCGAGCCAATGGTACCCCACTGCAAGAGGAGAGCGACCAATGATGCAATGATGATATTGTGCCAGACTTTAGATTGTATGCTGGACCAAGGAGTATATGTAATAATCGCTGCAGGAGGGAGGCCACAATACTCTGCGACGTGCGCAGAACAGCCCACAAGGCAATCATTTGTTTCTTGCCTAGCGGTTATGTCATCGTCGGTCGATGAATCCCCATTGGGCGGTTTCAAGGTGGAATGGCTTTGACGAATATTATACACGTTGGATAGTGCTGTCTCCATATAGATGGCACACTGGGACAAAGTAAAGATGCGGCT
This sequence comes from Nidularia sp. FH-822889, assembly GCA_036937115.1. Lineage (NCBI taxonomy): Eukaryota > Fungi > Basidiomycota > Agaricomycetes > Agaricales > Nidulariaceae > Nidularia > Nidularia sp. FH-822889. The sequence goes on from JASFDF010000074.1 coordinate 60,267, forward strand.
GTAGTTATATATCGGGCCTTCGAGTATCTCATCACCCAAGATGCTGCAGCCGAACCATTCGGGAAGATGTCCATTTTTCATCCACGAGGGGTAAACAGATATTCCCTGCTGCCTGTCCATCAATATAAATTTACCGTCCTGTGTGACAGCAGGCAATGCTCTAAAGGTTTTCGCGTTTTCTGCACGTATCGAGTTCTCGATGGCACCAGCACTCTGAGTCCCCATGAAAGTCCACCCAATTATGACCGGAATCATCCATATCCAAATGGACGCGGATGCGATTTGCAAAGCAACCATTGCATTGCCATCGTCTGCAGCGAAAGAACTTATCACGGAGAAGACAAATGTTCCAGAAGCCATTGTTACTAAAGAAATAGTTTAATTCTCTATCTAAGAGGTATAGAGGTCGAAAGAACATACATTGTGCAAAAAGAGAGGCAGAATAACTTTGGCGCGTATTCCTGAGATCTTTCTTGACCGCTCTCCAGAACGGTTGGTTTTCACATAGCATAATAAGACTGCTGAGCCAACCGTTTTCCTGGCTAACTCTGATTGGCACCTGCTGAGCATAGTAAAGTGGCAATAGCACTAATTCTTTCAGGAAGATGTGGCGCCCAATCTGCGATTGACAAGCTTTCCCGCCTGAGTCTTGAAAGACGTTTTCTCACGTGAAACACATTCAAAATGGTGAGGGAAAGCGAATATGTTATAAGCGCTGGACTGCCTATTGCCAATAATCCACTCATGATATTGCTTCCTGGTCCAGAGGCCTGATAAGGTAGTTGAGCCGCTAAGGCAAGCCATGGAAGCAGCCAGTTCGTAACGGAGAAGGACTTGAAGCTGAAAATCTTAAGACCAGCATAATGCATCAGACCCTTCATATAACAATGAATACGATGAGAAATGCACGCACCTCATACATTTTATCCCGTCCGCACACATCCTCACATAACTGGCGCGTGATTCCCCAGACATTATGTGTGAAGGGACCAGTAATTGGATGATGGTACTGGTCCACAAATCCTTCAGTTACGTTCGAAGCCATGACGGCCTCTTTGCATGCATCATTCCACGACGTTACTGGAATTGCACTGGCGGTGTTTCCCATGGATAATAGGAACTCAAGAGCGCAGAGGAATGCTTTAGAGGATAGCAAAGTTACATTACACCACACCTTCTCCTCTATTTATCCTATGCTGCAAAGAACTTATCTGTTGAGTGCTGTAAATTTTCATTCTCGACGTCAGACCCTTGAAGAGATGAAACATTGAAAAACAACTCTTACAGAGTAAAACTGTGCGGCGTTGTCTGCGAGTACACTGATATGGATTTGATAAGGACAGCCTGAAATTCGACCTGATTTCATCAATGTATTCATAGCGCACTGCACTCTTGGTCGAACCATACCTGCTTGTATCGGTGTTAATCGGGACGCCTCGGAGTCGCAATGCGTAGAAATACAAACGAACTATGTAAGAGCACCTTTCCGTTGTGAAGTTCTCTAAAAGAAAAATCTGACTGATCAAAAATGCCTTCAAGACTCAAGTGGCCAAAAAGAAAATCACTTGTCGCCTTCAACCTTAAGCATTATGTCGCATATATATCTGAAATCAAGCGAGAAATCATCAGACTGCAGATACCTGGACAGTCTAAATTTCCCATTTTCGCTTGTTATCTACTTATCAGAAGCAACATTGAATAAGTGAAGATTTCAAGTTTGCCAATTGGACATACCTGTCGAAGTTCGGAACGCTCAAGGCACAGTACAGAACCACGTGGTACTATCCGTTCCGCTGGAATCTCGCTCAAGTTCCTCAACATTTTCCGATCCGTGGCATACGGTCGAGCTCCTGGCGTAACAGTACTAGAAGTCAATAGATCTATTCAATTGGATTAGCCAAGTTCAATATTCTTTATACCCATAATCCACCTCTAATACTTGTTACCCCCAAACAGGAGGCTTTTTGCAGGGTTTATGGGAGTTTTGACTGAAATTTGAGAAGATTCGTTGAAGGGCGTGAAAGTTTGAACGATTGAAGTTCCTTCGGATTTCCGGGACGGCTCTGGTTACTAACGAGCTTAGCGCCGAGCAGCCAAATACACGGCCGGCACCTGCCGAAGCGTGAAGCGCTAAACTTTCAAGCATGGCGCTCACTCGCAGCATTAAATCACTTGCTTAGAACCAGCACTCTTAGTGCCCTCTCCCTCTCCCTCTTGAAGACTTTCTAGTGTTAATAAAGGACTTCTGTGGATCCAAGTTGCGCCAGACTCGAAACAACTTGTCAGCCTTATTATAACCAACCTCCATCACCGCAGAGTCACTGACCAGCCGACCTGTGATCCAGCAAGTATTATGGCAGTGCATAGTTCATGGAAGTTGAACACTGATATCTGGTGATCTTTGCTATTCCATAAAGCTTGTGTGCTTATCGATATGTCAGTTCTAGCGCGCCGCAATTATGGAGTCGGCTTTCTCCCGCTTCTCCAACCCCAGTAATCTATACACGAGCTATGGTCTAAATTTACGGGGCTAATAGCCTCTGACGTATGAGTCAACTCCGAGGTCGACATCCCCAAGGAAGGAAACATCGTATGATACTCCAGCTCAAATAAACTCTTCAAATGGCAAGTCCGCATCAGGGAAGTAGGATTCGCATCAAGATAGATTCTTCATGCTGCTATTCGATATCTCGCTGCCGCCGGATGACCCCCATGGAAATATAAGCGTTTAATTACCGATGATCATGAGCCGCTCGTGTTTCTCAACCGCTCTGCTCGCACGAAGAGACCATTGGTTCCTGGAGCACGTAACTACTCCGAGGCACGTCTGACACCAGTGTTAACTGGTACGTTGAAACCTGTATGTATTGAATATCTCTTGTGAAGCCACCTTGTTCTTGGTGTTTTCCTCAGTTGCCAAGCAAATGCAGAGCACTTATTCTCCGTCTTTCTCGTTCTCCGAAGCCTCGTGCATCAGGACGAAGGGTTGTACCACCTTGTGCCTAGAATCACGACGCCACCATCCTATAACTATCGGTTCACCGTAGTTTCTACGTGCAGTCGCTTCACCCGATTTCCAGGACTTTTATGTTTAAACACGATATACCTTGTACATTGCCACCTTGGTATGGCCTAATCTTGTAACATTACCCAAAATTTCATCCTAGGTAAGCCAACATCTTACTATAATTAATAGAATTAATTCGTTTCAAGGACAGGAGAATTATAACTTGATGCTTCATGGCATCTTGCAGCGTGTCTAGGCCGTTATTTATAATGGTTTTTAGAGATAGCTACTGGAGCTTCTTCTCTGGTCTTGAAGTTTTTGACTTACTCAACAGTAGCACTGTGCTCAAGATATCCGGTTAATTTTGCATGCTTCTAAAGCGGAGGCCATCCGTTTCGCCTCCTGGTGCCATGAGTATATGATTTATGGGAAAATGATGATGGAACTTGTCATAAAGCACTTGCTGGGAAAAAAGCTTGCCCGTCTGTTGAGACCGATTTCGCTAGAACAATGGCGGTGTGCAATGCGAGAGGTCTTCTTCAGTCACTAGCAGTTGTTGGACTGAATCTTATACTGGCATCGACAGATACTGCACCTAGCTCAGTAAATTTACCATTTCAGAATAAGTATAAAACCATCGTGTTTTCTTCACAGATGATGATGAATTATCCTCACGAAATGTTCTTGTCCAAGTCAATGGGGGCCCGGGTGATGTCAAAGTCGTAGCCCTCTTCGAACGGTAATAGGTTTATCGAAGTCCTGAGCTTCTAGAAATGAGAAAAAAATGATCTATTGCATGAGTGGACAAGGGGGTCGGTGTAATCTGATGGTAGGAAAAATATTATCTGGCCATAGAAAGAAATACAAGTGCCAATGCTGATTCTTAGGCCGTCATGGTAATTGATTTTTTCTAAGCTGGAGAATTTTGGAGTATAGACTTCCATTGACCCTGTCTTGGGTTTTTGAGTGTTGAAAATGGACATTTTTTTTCAATTCCACGAGGGATTGGATATAAATCCAGTGAGTACTATTTATAAGTCGATGATGCCAACCACGTGGGCGCGACCCCAACATCGGCGTTCGTTCCCATTTCGTTCCCATATCTGCTTCGTCCTCAACCATGCTGAATCACGCATGGATAGTTATCTCTAAAGTAAATTTCTTGCTCTTATTTGCTCTTTCTGTACATGCGGCCGCGTCTTCGCACTTGATACGCGTTCTAGGGCCCCAGGGCGTGAACCTCTGGAAGCTGGAGAAGGCGCGCGAAGCGAAAGACTCCCAGTCCGCAAGTCTCTTCGTTCAGGAGCCAACGGCGAATATTGGGGCAATGCTAAAGAATACAGAATTCCCCGAGAAATGGTTCGAGCAGCCTCTGGATCACTTCGACAAGAGTGTCAATGCGACCTGGCGTCAGCGGTACTGGATCAACACTAGGCACTATAAAGCGGGAGGGGGTGGACCGATCATCGTATTGGACGGAGGGGAGACAAGCGGGGAGGTAAGTCCCTTCGTACTTATATATGAATATGTCCGATTAACAATTGTTTTCAACGCGTTTTCAGAACCGGATCCCTTTCCTCGATACAGGCATTGTCGAAATCTTAGCGAGAGCGACTGGAGGCGTTGGCGTTGTTTTAGAGCACCGATACTACGGTAAGCTGTAGCCCAATACTCTTGTGTTGATATCTTCTCATGTCAGCTTTCTTTAGGAAATTCCATTCCAGTTACCAATTTCTCAACTGACTCTCTCCGGTTGGTACTCTCTCCTCTAGACTATGCTACTACTCATAAAGTTGAGTGGCTTTGAAAAGATGGCTTAACAACGAGCAATCCGCAGCAGATAGCGCTCATTTTATGGCAAACGTTAGGTTTGATGGTATAGATGAAGACTTAACGGCGCCGAATACCCCTTGGATCTATTATGGCGTAATTCTTATTTACCACTCTACGTGGCCCTCGTCTTATTCTATTTTAGGGTTCCTACGCTGGAGCTCGTGCTGCACACATGAAAATTCTGTACCCTGACCTTGTTTACGGTGCCATAGCTTCCAGTGGTTCGTAGCAGTTCCAACTGCCATGCACGACGCGCTCTCTTACACGTGGGATGTTCTAGGTGTAACCCACGCGGCACTTGAGAACTGGCAATATATGGACATTATCCGTAACGCCGCAGAACCCAAGTGCTCCAACCACATTGTCAACTCCATCTCGACAATTGACACGATTCTTGAGCATGGCCCATTCAAGCGCCAACTGAAAGGATTGTTCGGGCTCGCTGGCCTTGAGCATGATGATGATTTTGCTTCTGTGCTTGAGGTGAGTCGTCTCCTGCCCTGTCCTTGAAGTTTAGCATTATGTAGCCATTGTAGACCCCTCTAGGTTCATGGCAAGCAAAGTGCTGGGATCCTGCAGTTGGCAGCACGACTTTCGACGATTTCTGTACCACCCTGTCGAAGCCTTTCGGGAGACTCACTGCCTCTGCTGCAGAGCTTCCCTATGGTCACGCGAGCAGAATAGTGACTCTCGACGATGGTTTAGCTCTAGATTTCGCTGTTATTAACTATGCCAACTGGATCAAACAGGTATGTTCGCTTTTCGCTACTCATGTTTTGAAGGTTTTCGCTAATTCTTTTGAAGAACGTAGCATCTCGTTGTCCTGAGGAATTCACGACCGAAGAGGTTGGTTTTTGATCCTCCATTGTTCTTCCATCCACGAATGCTGAGTATCTTTGATCTTTTTCTCAGTGCTTTGGGACCTATGACGACTCACAATACCAAAACGTGGATATCGACCAAGACTGGCGCCTATGGCTGTTCCAAGTTTGCACGCAGTGGGGTTATTTCACCGTACGTCCGCCTCCCATACCTGAATGGCATGGGTCTCATCACTGACGTGGATATAGACTGCACCTCCAGACCAGAACCTACCTCGCATAGTCTCGCGATTGCTCACGCTTGGATATGAATCTAAAATCTGCAAGCAGGTGCCTTTGTTATCTCTCTCTCACCGAATATTGGTAATCAGACTGTTGATAGGCCTTCGCTCCTGGGGTGCACTTTAAAGTACCATCGTTACCTAACATCACTGCCGTCAATGCTCTCGGCGACTTTGCTATCGCTGCCGATCGACTAGCTATCATCGACGGAGAAGGTTTGTTCGCTTGCCCTATTCATTCCCTGACGATATACTGATTCCGTATAGTGGATCCTTGGAGGCCGGATACTCCTCATAGCGACGACGCTGAGACCAGGAAAGATACCATCCTGCGACCTTTCAAAGTTATTCCCGGTTTGTCTCCGCTGTTCTATAAAATAAAGCAACAGCTAATATACGGATTACTACTAGATGGCGTGCACCATTATGACGAATACGGGTATGCTAATCTTCTTGAAGAGCCTCCTGAGATCCGGAAGATCCATGGAGAGATGATCCTCTTCGTCATGGAATGGCTGAAAGACTGGAATCCGCCGAAGAAAGACTAAGGAGGGCAGTACATAGTAACATATAGTTATATTTGATAGCCCGATCTATATATCGTTAAAACATGAATGAAGCAGAATAGTTCAGGAGTGCTGGAAGATCGATCACTTCTTGGACGCGTTGTACTCATCTCAGAAGACTTAGTTTCAGAATTATATGATTGGAAAACACCTGAATTGACGGCTAGGAAGTCATTATATACGAGTTATATCTTACCTCTAAGGAGCGTTTCAAAAATTGTCTCTGAAATCAAATCCTGAAGGCGACACCCATTCGAACTGAGGGATTCCAAGAGATAAATACAGCGCAGATATAATGGAAGAAAATGACACTTACACCATCTCGATCGACGCTAATATGGTGATCATGCACGCTCTTCAATACCACATAACGTCGATATTCAGACATAATGGCAGGCTGCATCTGCATCTTGCATAGGTCCCTGGAAATTTCCACTTCAATAGCGACAGCCCACTCGGATGCGTGCATATCGAAGTATTTCTCATTGAAAGTCGCGATACTGACATCCAGGGCCTTGTGAGCCTGACGACGGGATCGAAGAAGAGTTTCGTAGACGCAATGCTGGCAGGGCTCGCCAGATTTGCTTGTGCATGCGGACATAAGAGGCGAGTGAATAAGGGCAACTTCGCCTGTCTCAATCGCCGTTAAAATATCAGTCAAGATTCTGCGGCGAATTTTTCTAAAGATGAACGCGTCGAGAGCCTTAGCACGATGGAAAGTAAGGAGAATATATGACACACCTTTTGTATATGTAGGTTGAATTTTTCTCTTCCTCTTCACTCGCAGCCTTCGCTACAGCACCGAGAACAGATGGCAGAATATAACAACTCCACAATGGATGTTGCTGGATTTTTCTGATTTTCCCCAAGACATCGCCTATATGATCCAGGATAGCGCTAGGGGTGAACGTGACGATTCCACCTGCCACACTTATTAGCGCTTCCGGGTAAGGATAACGTATTGAAACGTACCACATGGGTAAATCTCCCTGATACCCCACGTAGCAGGGTGCATCTTCTCGTGAGTCCCGTAGGTATAAAACTGAATTTCGGGACATTCTGTCCTCTTCTCCATGAGCGATGGTAGTCTGGGTAAAGAGGACAGAGCCCCGATGTGGACAAACACTATTAGAACGTGTGCTTGATATCCGACATTTTGCGCACTGCTAAACTTGTTCATGATCGAGTGCAGAAGATGAGTTTCCGTGCCCATATATGTGCTCTTCCCGTCACCGCCTTCCCACCATACGCAGAAAGGACGCCGAGACCGGCCTTCCGATAGATAATGATGGAGATCTGAAGGGAATTTAAGGCTTCGAATTGCATGATGGTACGTTGTTTGATTGCGAAGTGACTTTTTCCAGACCTTTTCTTCCAGGTAGCGCTCTAAATAGGAGTCGGGAGGGATGTGAGAGATAAGTCGCTTCCGCCAATCCTCACAGATGAGCTGTGGAGATAAAGTCCATAAAGCTAAGGTCGCTACCAACGATTCTCGTCGTAGGAGCTCATCTGGAACTTCATAGGCCTGGCAAAGATCCTCAATAGTGCTCGGGAATAGGAGTATGTGGCCGATGAGAGTACTATCGACATTTATGGGGAAAAGTAGAACCTGAGACTAACTCGTCAATATATGCCAGATCAAATGAGCTTCTGGGAAAATCTCACCTTTTGCCTCCTACCCATGTACTTCGTAAGAGTTTCCATCGCGCTGACGTCATCCATGTGTAACGCACGGAGTCTCCCAAGCTGGCCTGAGCCCTTGCATGCAGATATCAAGGAACTCATGTCGGCAGCGTCGTAGAAACTCATGAACTCGAGCCTCTCCACGTCTGCCAAAACTTCAATGAACTGCGTGCCCGTTGCCGCAGGCTCCGTAATATCGCAGAACGAGACGTCGCAGATGCACGCTGCCTGTCCCTTCGGAGTGCACAGTCGAAGTGGCCCAGACCATTCACGTTTGAGAAGTCTAACGACGGTACATGAGGCACAGAAGAGGAAATCAACTATAACCAGTAGCTTACTTTTCTAGTAACTCGGATCGAGGTTGTACGAGGGGTAGAGATGGTGAATCAGCATGTAATTCCGGAGCAGAACTATAAAAAGTCGATGTTAGGAACATTCAGGGAAATTGCATCTAGGGCTCACGTAGACGGCATTGGGAAGCTAATATGGGATGATTAATATGGGATGATTATTGGAAGAATAGAACGTGTGAACTCGAAGTACGTACACAGTATCCATCACATCCCCAGGCACCATTTCAAGTTCTGGCCCGATAGAGGAGGCTTGCGAATGCCAGACTTCAGGTGAACTAATGGCGAAACAATGAGGAATCCGCAAGGGACCGAGGAGCATGAATGTGACACACGTACACAGGAACTATAGGTGTATCTTGTGAGAATTCGCTATCACGCTCTACTACAGGCGTCGTCTCAAGTTCTGGCCTTGTAAAGAGGGTAGGGCGCTGCAAGACTGTAGATGAGCTAAAGTAATGAAAACAGTAAGCATTCAACAAGGGATTAGAGAGAATGGCATAACACGTGCACTGCGTCTTTTTCCACATCACCGTGCTCAGATGTAGAGCTGTGTTCAATATGATCCTCGTTGATCCACTCAGAAAAGTCCACTGGTGGAGACATAGAAGGTGAGCGTTGTCTTAAGCGTTCCAACTCTACTTGCTGCTGCTGCGACGGCGGTGGCTGACTGGACGTCGATTCGCTGATACTTTGACCTCCACTAGCAGGAACAGGAGGGTTCTGCTCACTAGTTTCGGCAGGAGAAATAGCCTTTTCGCGAGCTGGTACCAGCGGTGGTGGCGGTGGAACCTGGCTTGCTAGAAGCGGCAGTAAAGCTCCACGGGAGATTCGCTGTTTCGTAGACCGACCGGGAGCTACTCTCATTTCCTCAGGCGGCATGTTCGGGAGCTCGCGATGTGGATCCTCCCATCCACGCGGAATTTTGGCGGGGGGCAAAGTTTTCAAAGTGATCCTTTCAATAGAGGTAATGTCGTCGTCGAAGGGCCTTGGTGGAAGAGGGCATCCGGACTCGAGAGAGGGGGATAAGATATCGGGGGATGAATAGCTGTCAAGTAAGGGGGATGGTGATGGGGCTTGCGACCACTCGAATCCCGATATCTGTTGTTCCTGCTTTATAAAGACTTGGGTGAGCCTCAACTTGAAGCATGTAGACATTTGAGAATCAAACCCTGTCGACCGGAGTTGAGAGACGAGACGTGCCAAATCTAACTCGTTTGGAAGGATGAGCCCGCTGTTCGTCGGATTCGGAGTCGTTTCCTGCAGCCTGCAAAACTTCAGCAAAACAGTGGAGGCACTGAGTGAAATACTACCTTAGCAACTGAGAACGATGCCAAATGTCGCTGCTGGCCCCGTAGGGCCGGAATTCTGATCTTAAGCACTGAGACCTCATTCACAGGTTTTGCAGCCCCAAGTTCTGCAATTGCATCAGGTTCCGCATTCGCATCAAGCTCCACAACCGCATCTTCCGGATCCTCATCAGAGTCCGTCTGCTGTCGTGAAAAGGATATAAATGGCATGCAAGAAAAATTGTGAGGTTTTTTTTTTACCGCTTCGTCGGCAACCATATTCTTAATTGCATCTGCGATTTCTGACGTCAACGTTTGAACGCTCAGAGAAGACCAAGTACCCAACCAATCCAATATTCTGGGGCTTGTATTTCACAGCCGACTAGGCAATCCCGTTTGGTTATGCCAACGTTATCCCAGAAACTTCGCAATAGTAAGCTGCATCTCATATTCTCCGCTGGCTCCCAACTATAAAATCCAATTAGAGCGAGGAGCGCGTCAGCAAAAGTATGAATTGCACTTACGTGTCTTCGTCCGAGTCATATCCTGTCCAATGTATGAGGTATTCCTAAAATTAAGGGGTTAGAACAGGATAAGCTAAGTGCTAAAAAAAAATGCAGACTGACCAATCCAGAATTAATGTCCTTTTTTCCTCTCTTCCTTTTACATGAATGCACTCTACGTGCTTTCTTGATAAATTCTAGTTAAAATAAAACAGTTGGAACCATGAATCAATGGCATTCCGAGCAACATACGTTAGAAAAGGTAATATGATGTTACATACCGACACGATACTGTTTACGATGAGCATCAGTAGGTACTTTTTTATTGTGCATCTGATAAAAGGTCATGAATCAGTGTGTTCCCACTTGAGGAATGGAATTTTGCGGGAAGTAAGTTGCTTCGGGAGGGACAAAAAGCCGAGAGAAAGCAGCGAGCAGGCAGATGAAGCCACTGCGCATGAAGCGAAAACTTAGGTATTAAACGAATAAGAAAAATTGCAGCTTTACAGACAACAGTGTGGGTAACTCTTCAAAGTAGATACTGAGATGTTGTTAAAGGTCGGGTGTTGTGGTCAGAAGCTGGGTTCCTTTAACCGTGACAGCTTGTGTGACCACCCAAGAATGTGACACTGTGACGAATCGCGATCGTTTCGGTCGACGCGTCTACTAAGCTTGGCCTTGAACTTGAACGTCCACCTACGTCCACCCTAACACTACAACCCTTTTCTTCTGTCTGTGACGATCTTATGGCGCCTAAAGATGACCTTTTGAACAATTTCTCTCTACAGAAGCAAACTAAGACCGAAGCTCTGTCAATATTACGGCTTGCACAGACTAAGACTGGCGCTGGATCTGGACGCGACATAGGATCGCTGAGTGTGGGGCTACCTGCCGTCTGTGCATATCTTGCGTCGCAAAAGTATGTAGCTATATATGGTTTAAACGCAGATTCTCATAGACACGTGTAGATGCAACACCACGGAGGTCTCGAAGCAAGCTGCGCAAAGCGCGTCATGCCTGAAGCCTTCCGATTTCTCAAAGGTGCTCCAAATAGTGCAAGCTATCCTGGATGAATTTGAAGATAGAGTGCCTTCCGCTCTATCATTAAAATCTCTTCATCGAGAGTATGGGATAGAAGTGACATATGACCGGTTGGATCCATTTTTCAAAGCAGCGGGAAACACTCTATTGCAAATCAACGAACAGTTTAAACCCGAGTTTCCTGATGTGAGATGTGCCATGTTCTTCTGGGTTTGCACTGCTATAAAGGTGAGAGAAGTTTGGTGTTATTGAACCATGTGCATGCCTAACATCCTATATAGGCAAAGAGCTTCCCGACGTCGAAGAAGGCATTCGTAGAGGAGAACGAGATCACATACAAGACCTTTTCCACAATCTTGGAACAGCTGAACATCAAGTGCATTTCTTTGAGAAAGAGGATCTTGGAAGAGATGAAAAGACCTGCTTCCCCTACCAAAGCATCCGTCGTGGTGACACCCAGACGATCTCCTGTCAAACGGCCATTACGGGAGCTTCCATCCAGAGGCTCTCCGAGGAAACCACCAGTGGTAACTGCTTTGCCACTGCCTGAAGAAGAGGATGCCATTGTAGAAGATTTACTACCAGAGACACCCACTAAAAAGCGAAAGCTCGATGATTCGCCATCGAGATCTCCAACGAAGCCTCTTTTTCCATCTACTCCTTCGTCATCTCACCTCAACTTGGAGAAGCAGGTTCCTAATCGAATTCTGCGCTCAAGGACTGCTTCACCTGTGAAAGCGCCTGAACGAGCACCACCTACCCAGCCTCCCATTGCTGAGATGGATGTCGATGTGGCGACTGATGTGCCATCCTCTTCTGAGGGTGAAGACGAAACGCCCCCTCCTCTCCGCCGTTTCCGGCCTATCAATCTTGATCGGAAGCAGTGGTATTCTCGAGACGCTCGTCTTGCTCGTATATGGAAGCACAGTGAGAAGCATAAGCAGGCAATGAAAGATCAATACGGGCACTCTTTCGAACAGTATTCTCCTGCAGTATGACGATCCAGTGGATGATTTTCATTTATATTTCCCCCCCGTAAAACATGATATCCTTATCTTATCTGTACGCATACCAAACGAGCAGCAGTTATATCCCCTCATCACACATAGGATAAAATGCAACTCACTATAACTTATATATCATCCAAACAAATCCAGGGCTCTCATGATATCCTCTAAAATACAAATTACTATTTCGTCAGACAGAAAACAATGAGAGAAGGGAATCGTGAACTAGGAGGGTAAAAATCATAATACAAAGAGGGGCGCCGAGAAGACTGACGAAGCTGGGAGAGGGGTAAAATGCAGACAGCGAAAGTTGGTATCGTAGAAACGTGTATCAAAGCAAAGAAAACGAGCGAGGAGATGAAGATTAAAAGGTGCTCGCCCATCCTTCCAGATCAAAATCGGACACTCGTGCATGCTCTATCCATTCATGTTTCTGCATTACTACGTTAGCGAAGCTCCCACACAGTCTCAAAAAAAGTTACTTACCAAAAGATCCTTTGGTGTCTTCCTTGAGTCGGGATCCTTCAGTAAGCATGAATCCACAAACTCCTCAGCCTCTTTTGGGAACCTCCCCTCCGTCAGCTTTGGTGCTGGCTCGTTCACGATGTGCTGCAGCAGCTCCAGAATGCTCATAGTCATGCCACCACCTTGCAAGCTCACACCCTTGCTCTTTCTCTTGTTCTTCTTTGCCGTCCCGCTCTTCTTCGGTCTTGGAGGTGGGAGCCCGTTCAGGCCGAGAGCGAGCGAGCCGGGACGTGAGGGCGATAGTGTACCCTCAAAATCGGAGAGATCAGAGTCGGAGTCGGAGGACTCCGAGAAAGGGAAGCGGCCGAGGGCGAGTTCGATGAGAGAAATTCCGAGTGACCAGACGTCGGATTTTACGGTATATTGTGCTCCCTGTATTCGCTCCGGCTGCATAAGATTGTCCCATACAACGAGGAAAGTAAGGAAAAGATACGCTCGACGTTAATGATAGTCGTGGTGAAGAACAATAGCACTTACGCTCATGTATGTCGACGTGCCTACAAATGTATCGGCAATCGAGTTGATCAGCTCGCCCGAGACACCAAAATCGCAGATCTTGATTTCTCCTCTCGAATTGAACAAGATGTTGGACGGCTTAATATCTGTATAAACGAGATTTTAGCAAATTGTCATCCTCCCATGGAGTACCAGATTAGATTTGAACGCGTAAGCAGCACTTAACCATCACGTGACATGATGGTTGGGAGAAGGATTCAATCAAAAGTCACAGAACCGTACGTACCGCGATGAATGATGCGGTGGACATCGTAGAGATACGTGAGTCCCTCCAGCACAGCCAGAGCCACCTTGCCAACGACATCAATGTCGATGGGCCCGATTTTCTTGTATATCCCGTCCAGCGACCCTTTGTCCATGTATTCCATGCAGATGCAGATGTTCGGATCGGCAAGGAAGGCGCCCCAGAATGAGATGATGTATTTAGAGTTGCAGTCGTGCATGATTTGCAGCTCGCGGAGAATTTGTTTTCGCACAGAGGGTTTAGCATCGATCAGGACAATCTAGCGAGAATGAAGCATACGATGATCGTTAGACTCTGCTGCCGTCGTCGAGAATAACAAAAAAAGGAGTGGCGCACCTTCTTAGCCATGATTGTACCTGTAGGGACATGCTCGACCTTCTTTACACTCCCGCCGTTTCCTTGCCCCAGCTCTTGCAGATCCTTCAGGTCTTCGTTCTTCAAGTCGAACTTGATCTCCGCGTTCATGTCGAGATTAGCGAGTGTAGTCGAAAGAGCCGCATGATATGTGTTTCTCCGAAGCGCATGTGGCGACGCAGTGTTAGGCGCCGAGTTGGAACTGCCATTAACGGTCAACAAGTTTGTCTCCTGTTCGACTACAGGCGCTACAGCAGTAGCCGATGGCAGTTTGGGAGCTTTCAGAGTCATCGGAGGCGGCCGCTTCTTTCCCGAAGGTGGTGTGGGCGCAGATATAATGGGTGCCGGCCGTATGACTGCAGATATGACTGCAGACTCGGGCTCGACAGAACCTGGGGACGTTGGTTCCGTCTTCCCTGCAACGGCGAGCTGCAGGGCCTTGAAGTTCCGTTTCTTGCGAATGGGAGTAGACATTGCGAAGGCGAAAAAGACTAGAAGTGAGCCCTAGCTTCTGTTGCCCGTGAGTCAAGAGAGAAAGAGCGACAAGCGGTCGGGAGGAGGAGATGGTGGACCAGGACAGGGATGGATGACTTGAACGTATAGATGTAAATGCTAAGTGTCCTGTTAAGGTTATGTAATTTATTGTTATTTTTATTTCTTTAATGCAAGAGCCACGTGGAGTGAACATCAGATTCACTGCCAAGAACTTTGGCAGTCGACAACCACTCACAGGAATCCTGCAACGGCCATACTTTTCCCCATATCGACCGCCAGTCTCGCACAGTCGGCGACTTCGGCGTCGTCTTTTGTAACCTGACTGACTTAAAGCCTGCGATGGCGCTCTGGGCCGCACGTCTATTCCCTTCATTCTTCGTTGAATTCGACGCTGTGATTTCCAACTAAGGCGATGTGATGACTAGGGATCATAATCCTACCGTTTCACTCTCGAATTCTTACATGCTCTGTATTGGTCTTCAGGCGACATCTGTAGGCGAGGGCATATTTCAGTTGGGACATTGAGACGGCTGGCCATTCTGAAGATCCGTGCGCATACCTACGATCTTGTTACCTTACGGATATTCCTTTTCACCCTGTGGAGGACTCGATCACCGACTCTCCGAGTTTTGGCGACAACTCTAGCAGCTCTGAGATCTTCCAACTCCTCGACTCTCGAGGTTACTCTATCCCTATTACGACGCGCAACTACCGCTAAAGTGCCACTCTCGGCGCGAACTTATTTAGACTAGGCCGGCGGCAGCTGCCTTTTAGCTGTTTCAAAAACTTGTCAATCCTCCAGCTCGCTTGTCTCGTTGTCATTCGTTGCGATTCTTATCGCATCAAGGCGATCCGCCGGTGACTAAATTCAGGCATTAGTTCTTTCTGTTACTTTGCCAACAATGCTTGTCTCCCGAATCGCATCTCACACTGCCTCTGATGTAATTGCTCAATATCTATCCTTCTGACTCACAAGTGACGACATCGCTACATTGTGCGGGGACCCTTTACCATGGTCCATGGTATCGATGACAATGAGTGCATCTCGTACGTATGTGCAAATCTTCGAATGATCGGCAATGTCAATAACCTCCGGGCTATGTATATATCTTCCCAACCCCAGAATAACAAGATAAAAATGACTTCAAAGTTAGTGATCTATAAATGGTCCTGTGCAAGCAGCCAACATCTAAACGTACCAATGCGGTCTACTTCAAGCTTATGTTTCTTAGATCCGTTCCCTCGCTTTTTCGCCTCTTCATCTTCATGGTCTTCACGAATGATATAATGAACCGAGGTACAACTGCTTCTCACTTAATGAAGCGCTTCGAACTCCAGGACGCTCAAAAGATACCCTGTCTGTTCATTCAATTGCTAATCTTCGATAATTTCGAATTATTAACTGAAGTTCTTTTTCACCAGTCTTCGTGCTGAAGCATCTACTGATGATAGGGCAAGCGTATAAAGTAAGAACACGACCCGACGGAAAATAGGAATACTCATATCAACGATCTAGAAACCCAGATAAGCTTGCATTTCAGTCTAAACGATGAAGAGATATTTTATCCCATTCCAAGGCCAATGACATAAAAATTCCAAGACGGGTACGTGGCTATTCTATTTGGCAAAGCGATGGAGAAATAAAAACCTAGAGAATGACCCAAGACAGTGACAAGCCAAAAATCACACCAAAGCGGTTGCTGAAGCCACAAGCCCCGTCATGATGCCCGTACAGCTAATATTATAATAGCCAGCCCTGGCATGCCAACTATTGGTGTTAATACAACTTGCCATTGATTAAATAGGAGAGCAGCTGATAGAGCTTGTAAGATCATTGAAGCTCTGGGAGCCCCAGATGTCGGCGATCTTTCCGAAATTGGCATAACTTCCTCCTACGAGCGCAACCTCGTCGCTTTGAGGCAACCGAAGTCCCTACGTTTCAAAAGTTCTAATCAGCGATTTACAATGCAATTATTGCAAGATGTCTTACTCAAAGAAAGTGCAGATTAATCCTCCAGGAAGCTTTGCACTAGATAATTCCTTGTTCAGGATAGTCAGGCCACCGTTGAAGTTGGTGCAGTGGTCGGAAACGGCGGGGATAGTGACGCAAGTGCCTCCGAAATTGACAGCAGTGCAGACTTGAATAGTAACAGCGGTATCCTGTGGTAAGTTACTGAGTAAGTAAAATGACAATACCAGCGATAAAATAAATAAAAACGACACGCCGTGTTCCTGTTTTCAAGCTCTGTGGGAGCAGCTGATGCCACAGCGAGAAGAGAGGCGAGAGCAACGAAAACTGCTTGGAGGCGAACATTTTTACTTGTGCAGGAGCCTCAGGAGAGAGTATGCAAATAGAAGATGTGGGTCGAGATATAGAAAGGATGCAAGAAAAATGCAGCTTTTATGAGCCACAGCTCGACGGAGTTTACTCGTAGTGCTCGCAGGGAAATAAGTCGACAGTGCTCGTGAAATTCAATTTTCGGTGAATTTCTCAACGTAAAGGCTGTTACGAGATCAAAATAAACGCGTGTACGGTCCAGGAGAGACTCGAGAGGGTGATTGTTCGAATATGACGGTAAAATGGACGTCGGCGCTAGACAGTGACTGCTGCGAAGTCCAAAGAGCACGGGGAGTGCAAGAAGCATGTCGCCAAGATGTTCTATAGACAAAGGGTAAGCAGAAAATGCTGCGGCTATAGAGTCGGCATCGTCAATTTGACATTGGGTGAAGCATAGATTGTACCGTTATTCAAGAATTTGAATTAGGACCGAACGACGCGCATCTGTTGTCCCTAGAAGAAGTGATCAACAAAGAGAACGCGTGGGCAATATTGAGAAGTCTGGCCGGAAAGTGGTCTCACCGACGCCCAAATTCAGAATGCACTTCCTGAAGTTGGTCTAATAATAGAATATGAGATATTGTCTACAGCGCTAGTTCCATCCTGCTCGAATTGATCATATCGTTTATCGTTGAACTGCATGTCATGTCGTAAAAAATGCTGGCCGAAATGCCAGGTTACTAGGCCACTAAAGCCGTGAACACCAACATAGACCTAGAGTGCTGAAGGCACAATCAAACAAAGAAGCACGGTAGCGTTGACAGTAGGGGATGCTGAGTCAGTGTCGACTATCATGGTTTATACTACCGTGGTTTATCCTTAAGGATAATCATTATGGCATCATTTAACTTGAATTTAAATTTAAAGCGACATGCAAAACTACGCGGAGAGCTGGTACAGCTATGTCAATGACAAGATGCATGGAAGATTAGTATCTAACTTAGCGCTGTATCGACAACATAAGCCGTTCATAGGCGCTTATATAAACGTCAAAGGTTGCTCCATATGCATGACAACCTACTTTGTTCAATTCTACCGAATTTATCTGGAAAACAAATGTCTCCTCCTTTTGTTTATACGAGGATAATCTTGCTGTCTTCCCTCGTGTTTAAAGGTGCATGGGTAAGGACATTTAGTAATGAAGTTTATATAAAGAAAATTTATTCACTTGATTATGGGATTCCAGGACATAGTCCACATGTGCTGAAGATTCAAACCGGATTTGAAACTTACATGTAACAGAAAAATAATTTTCACTTTGAAAAAGATATTGAACATGTTATCCCATTTCGAGCTGAATGACAGAAAAAATCCAGGATAGATATGTAGGCTATTCTATTTTCCAAAGAGGGAGATAGAGAAATAGAAACCTAAGAAAACACCCAAGATATCGACAAGCCAAAATCAAGCCAAGGCAGTTGTTGAAGTCAGAATCTGTGTAGTAGTACTCGTACAACTAATCTTATGCTCGTCAGCTCTGGAGGTATTCAACTATAGGCGTTAAGGTAATCTTACCACTGACTAAAGAGGAGAGCAGCTGACAGAGCTCGGGAGATCATTGAAGCTCTGAGATCCCCAAATCCCTTGGAGCAGTCCGAAATTGGGATAACTTCCTCCTTGAAGTGCAACTTCATCACTTTGAGATGATCCAGCACTGAGACAGCCAAAGTCCCTACATTTCACGATATCAAGTCAGAACTTGTAGTGCGAATGAGTGTAAGACGACTTACTCAAAGAAAGTGCAGATTAATCCGCCAGGAACCACGGCACTGGATAATTCCTTGTTCAGGATGGTCAGACCTCCATTGAAGTTATTGCACTGGTCGGAAACGGCAGGGATCGAGACGCAGGTGCCTCCGAAGTTGACAGCAGTGCACACGGTAATAGTAACTGCGGCATCCTGTGGCAGGTTACCAAGTAAGTGGAATGATAATACCAGCAGTAAATAAAATAATGTACTGTGCTCCTGTTTTCAAGCTCAGCGGGGGCAGCGAATGCCATAGCGAAGAGAGAAGCTAGAGTGGCAATGAACTGGTTGGAGATGAACATGTTTACTTGTTTGAGAGGCTCAGGAATGAGTATATAGATGAAGAATGTGGGTTGAGATTCTGAGGAAGGAAGGGTGTAAAAGAGTGCTTTTATAACCTACAGCTCGACTAAGTATATTTGCAGGACTCTCAGAAATATAAGTCGAGAATAGTCTACGAATCCACCTTGTGGTGAATTTTTGAGCGCAGGCTGTTACGAACCAAAAATAAATGTGTGTATCCCATATGAAGTTCAAAATAATTTGAGATCATGATTATTCGAAGAAGGCGGTTTGAAAGCGGTTTTCGGCGCTAGATATTAACAGCAGCGACGTTCAAGGAGCACGAGGAGTCCAAGGACCGAGAGGATTCCAAGGAGCAAGTCACGCCAAGACGTTCTATGGAAGAGGAAGCGAGCGGAAGAATACTTCAGCTATAGGGAGTGGACACTGAAATAATATTCATTGAAAAATATGCACGGTAGGATAGCTGTCAAGAATCATGAATTCGGAGCGAACGACACGCATCTACTGTCCCCTAGAAGTGTTCAATGAAGAAAGTGCGTGAACAACATTGAGAGGTCTTTGCGCAGGAAAAGAGTCTTACTGATGTCTGACTTTCGCGAATGTTAGCCTAACAATGGTTTTATTAGACATCATCCACCTGTCTTTGTCTGAGTAGTCTATCGTCTAGCATTGAATTAAAGTACTTGCGAGCGATAAAAAGACTCATCAAAATGTCAGTTCATCACATAATCAAAGCGAAAACCTATCCACCTTCTTGAAGGCATAAAACAAATAAAGAAGCGCAGTCGTGTGTTAGCATGTCATAGAGCGCTGAATCAGGGTCAGCACCAGTACCGCGGTTTACCTTCCGGAGTATCATCGCGGCATCATTTAGCTTGAGTTTGAGGTAGCGTAAACACCACGTGGAAAGCTATCGAAGATGTTGACCACAAGTTGCGCGAAAGGCCAGCGCCTAGCTTAATAGCGCCGCATCATAATCCTGTTATAAATATTCTAGTCTATCCCGTCCATCGCGAACCTATTAAGTAAGCGTATGAGAATTACTAAGATGCCGATAGTCAGATAAACAGTCAAGCGGCGACGTTGAGAGTATTCAGCATGGGCCGTAGCTTCAGATAGCCATATGTAATTGACGATGTCTGGAAGATGTTGGTCACGACAAGTTGGAGTTTTAGACAAATATTACTACCTATTTGATTCCGTGATTCAGATAAAGACTTTGATTCATTTACAGCAAGGGATAAAGCGATTTCGCTCACTTTTCTGATGTTCCATGCTGTAACCTATAAGATACATTGTTCCATATCGGAGGTTGTTCATGTTAGTTACAAGCAATATTGAGCGCCTCTTAATTCAAGCGCTCAAGTACTTTGGAAAACCCCAAGACACTCATGATCATACAAATGCAAATAATCGATTAATCAAGTTTGATCGAAAGATGCAAGCCACGGCTTGATGGGGTTTATTCGTAGGGTTCTCAGGGAAGTGAGTCGAGTGTTCATCGAATTCAACCTTCGGTGAAATTTTCAGAAGGTTGTTACGGATTAAAATAAGCGCGTGTATATCCAAAATGTCAAAGTCTAAAATAATTCGAGAGGATGAGTGTTCGAACAGGGCGGTTTGAGAGCGGTCGTCGGCAATAGATATTTCCCTCAGCATGGGAAGTCCAAGAAACATGTCATACCAAGGCCTTCTATAGATGTCCGTTAGCTCTATGATAATTGATCAACAAAGACAATGCGTGGGTGAGATTGAAAAGTCTTCGCCCTGGAAAGTAGTCTTACCAATATCTAAATTGGACAAATTCTTGATATTTGATCTAATAATAGCCTTGTCTGCCTATCGACCATGGTTATCCTCCAGAGTATCATCGCGGGCACATTTATCCCGAACCATTGTTGTTAGAATTGGAATCTAAGGTCTGGAAGATGTTGATGTCAGATGACGATTAGGCATATATTATCTATCTGATTTTATGGTCTGATCATGGAGATCTGAGAGAGTAGATGACCTTATTTAGTGTCTTTGAGGTCCCATGCTGCAACCTGTACAATACTTCGTTCCATGTTGGAAGCTGATCCTGTTGGTTATATGTTGAGTATAATTTGTGGTTTGAGCGCTCCGGCCAGGACTTTGGAAGTCCTCGAGACGCTCATAACTATACAGGAGTCTCGTCAACTCGAAGAACCATAGCTGAGTCTCTGCCTAAGTTAACTCACAATGCATAATAAGGATAATTATTCCATACCTGTACAATGTCGCGAATTACTATCATCTTCTAAATCTAAGTTTATTTGTTCCACATTCCCAGTTTGCTCCTATCAGATGGAGTCTCGCCATATCAAAGCCTTTTTTTTTTTTTTTTTTTT